>PVJD01002844.1:0-184999 GCA_004026545.1 Mormoops blainvillei | reverse complement strand
AGTGACAAGTAAAAACCTGTTCTGGTGTCTATAGATGTTTAACAAATCATCACGGAACCTAGGGGAGTAAAATAACAACACTCATTTTATTATATCTCACAGTTTTCAAGGGTTGGGGATTTGGGGAGAGATGGGTAGACAGTTCTGGCACTGGCTATCACATGCAATTGAATTCGGAGCTGGAAAAGCAGGGGCAGGAGCGAAGTCATGGGAGGCTTGCTGGGGCATTAGAGTCAGTCTCTCTCTCTCTTTCTCTCTCTCCCCACCCCCCATAGCGATTTGGGGTTTTTCAATGCGGTCTCTCCACCTAGGCTCATTTGGGCCTCCTCACACCATGTCAGCCCCTGGAAAGTCCGAGTGCTTACATGGTAACAGAAGGCTTCTAGAGTGAGTATTCCAGTGGGTTCAATTATTGTGCTATTTTTAATATGGTCATATTTGAAGATACACAAAGGTCTTTAAGATTATTTTTAAAGGCGAGGGTTACTTACCAACGCATCATAAAGATCAGGTAGGAGATTGGACCAAATTATGCCTACATTCCTTTTCACATCTATTTGTCTAGAATTCTGTGGGGTACCATTGCTAGGTGTCTCATCCTTAAAGTGAGACAATAATGACTTTGCTGATGCTCGCTGACAGCTCAGGTACTGTTCTATATACTTTTTATGCCTTGAATATTTTAATTATTGAAAATATGCCAGAGATTGGTGCTATTTTTTCCCCTTTGTAGGTGAGGAAACAAATGTAACGAACGATTGAGCAACTTGTCAAAAGCCAGAGAGCTGGTAGGTGGCAGAGCCAGGATTTGAACCCAGGCAGTCTGATTAAAGAGGTCATCCTTTTAGGCATTATACTAACCTGCCTCCCCCAAAGAATTCACAGTCCAGTGGCTTCACACTTATGTCACAGAGTATTCTCTGCATATGTGTTCTCTTCATGTACAAGTGGAAAGGCCCTTAGACAAGCACTGGCTGTCTACCTGAAGAATACAAGCAGCATGTGATAGGATCTCAATGAGGACCATAGGCAAAGGCTGTAGGATTCGTAGGAGGAGGGAACTGGAGGCGGACGGGGTTTTAGGAAAGGCTTCCTGTTGAAGGAAGAGACGTAGATGGACTCTTAAAAACAGATAGAAGTTAGACCACCAGAAAGATGGAGTTGCAATCTAAATGGTAGGAGGAACTTGCTTTGTCCACGGCTGGTAACATGGCAAGTTCCAGCCCTGAAGAAGGGATTCGTCCTGTGGTGTGAATGCATTGGCTTTTTGGGGGGGCCTGATTCTTAGAGCATCACCTTGAGGGAAAAAAGAGAACAGGACTTCTCTTTGAGGATGAGTGAAGGACGAGGTACCTCCAGCACCTGGGGCACCTATGTGTTTCTCATCTCCAGACTTACCTCAGCCCAGAGAACTCCCAAGATCCTGTGAGATCCAGCTTCCTGTGGGAAGAGTGATGGTGACAGCAGTGCCTTAAAAAAAAAAAAGTGACACTATGTTTCTGTCCTCACGCACAGCTGCCAGGGACAGTAGACCCTCTTTGCCCAATTTTGAGCCCTGCACTGGTTTGGAGACCAGAGTGGCACCAAGGATTGTGAAAATGAAGACAGGGTGCGTAAGGGCTCTCATTGTCCTCAGAGCCGCAGCGTGGTTCAGCTGCTGCTAGGTGCGCAGGAAGCTGCGGGAGGCAGCAGCCGCACTGTCCTATTCACTAATGTGTCCCCTGTCAGTGACACGCGATCCGTGTTCAATAAACATTTACTCAATAAATGAATGAGTGAATGAATGGACGAACACAGAAGTGAGTTTGTGTCGGTGCTTTTGGAAATTAGTACCAGGATTGTGAGCCTTTGGAATGGAAATGGGATGGCTCTCCCCTCACATAACAGGCAGTTAGTCTGAGGTGAGAAAGAGTCCTGTGTCCAGAGACCTGGCTTTCTCCTGGGTAGTGAAATCTACACTTCCTCCTGGAAGCATTGACTAAGTGTGTTGGGACGTTTATAATACTACCCAATGTAAATTTTACTACACTTAATTCTGAAACCTTTTTCCAGGTACTAAGAACTCAGGTATGAATCTCTTTCATGGTACACTAAATTCTAGAATCATTACAAGTATACAACTGTAGAAGCTTGTATTTGAATTATTTTTATATGTGACCAAGATTAACTGAATGTGATGTTATCTTTGCCAGCATGTGGCTTAATGTGAAAGTCTCAATAACCAGAAAGCTCATTTTTCTTGTGATAAACTGCCCCTTGTTATATGGTAGTATTTACTATAAGAGAGGATTTCCCAAAGGATACAAGCTGTGATCTCCTGTTGAGGATTGTTAAAGCAAACTTTAGCCATCTCAAAAATAACTATTCAAAGTGTATTAAAGTCCTAGACAGAAAAAAGATTGTCCCAACCACCTGTCATAAATAATTTTTGGTGAGTTGGAGAAATTAGAAAATTTGAATATGGTCTGAATTTTAGATTTACTGAAAGGCTTACTGAAATGGAAAAAGGGGGAACAACTGACTGGAAAAAGAAGTTTGCAACACAAAATATAGAGCAGGATCTTATTTTTCTAAATATTAATAAATTAAATAATAAATCTATGTGTATAACAATAATATATATATGCGTATATATATATATAAAATCTAGATACATACAGAAGGCTATCCACTACGTTGTTGACGATAGAGTTCTCTGGAGTGATAGGGATGTAATGATTCTATCTATTTCTTTTACCCGCCTCCCTGACTGGGAAACCCAAGTATCTATACATGCCTCAGTCCCCCACGATGCAGTCAAGACCCCTTATGTCCTCATTGTGCCATCGATAATCCTGTGTCATGGTCTGTGCTCTTCCCTCAGGCAGAAGGTTCCTTCCTTTTCTCCTCTACCATTCCTGGCAAAGCTCATGAAGTTTTTCTGGATCCTCCCTGTCGTCCACCTGATTGTTCCTGTGTTTCTCTGTCCAGCTCCTCCTGCATCTCACTCTGCCTAACTGGATCCCAGGTTGCTTTCAGAGCTATGGTGTGGCAGAGAGCCCACAAGCTTAAATCAGGATGGGCAGGCGTAAAGTCCAAACTATACTTCTGCTTAACTGTTGGGTTTTAGGGAAGATGTATAGTCTCTGTAGTCTCCACATATTCCAAGTAATGATAATATTGCCAATCTGACCCAGTTTATGGAGTTTTAAGAAAATGGAGGTAAAAATGCGTTGAGATGGTAGCCTATCGTGAATACACACGTGAGAGATGATGTGTTGAATGACAGCTACGGTTGTAATCACAGGCTTGGGTGAACTTGGACATTTCTCTCTGCGCCGCTGTTTCAGACCTAGAACCCCGGTTCTTAACCTGGAGCCCTCAGAGGGCCTTCAGGGGAGCATGGTGCCCCTGATAACTGTAGGAATTGTGTCTGGTCGTGCATGTCTCCAGGCTGAGCATTCACCACTTTCACTGGGCTCTCAGAAAGCTCTGAGACCTGAGGAAAATTAAACATCCTGAGTCCAAGGCTAATGAAGATTTTCTCTAGTCAGTTTTTAGAGACAGTTTGTGTCTCTAAGGTCTTTGGTCCAACATGTTCTTGTAAAAGTTACAGCAGTACATTTTGTAAGACCAGAAAGGGACTATCACAGATGAAGAAACTGAATCCTGAAAGGGTGAGGTCAGGTACCAGATGTTAGGAGCTGGCAGGTGAGTCTGGAAGCCTACCACGGACCCATTGAGAAGGGTAATCAGAGTCATAAATCATTTCCTCCTTTGATTGTAAAATCAGGGCGGGGAGGCCAATAGCAAATCCTGAGAAAAGTCCTGCCCTGAAAACAGAAGGCATTTAGTTTTTGAAAAGAGCCTTGACTTGGATTAGAATTTTGTAGGTTCCTGCCTACAGGCACTGTGCTAGAAGCCCAGGTCTCAGAGACACGAAGGACTTTGAGTGGCCCCGGGCTAATGGGGAGACGGTCTTACAGCCAACTGATTTCAAAACTGGTGAGAATTTAGAGGACGCAACTCAGGTTTGGCTGTGCCTTCCAAGTATTGAGCTGAATGGACTGAATGAAGGCACATGCCTTCTGCGTCTACCATCCTAGCACCCATGTAGCGAACACAATAGGAGGTCCCTACGGAGTAGTTTGCATACAGGACCTTATTTAATTCTTGAAACGTTGTTGCAAAGTAGATTTACGATCCCTATCTAAAGCTGAGGAAGAGATGGCTCAGAGAAGTAGAGTAACCTGCTTTCATTGACAAACAGAGAGAAATGTCACTGTGGCTGGTATAGCTCAGTGGATTGAGTGCCAGCCTGTGAACCAAAGGGTCGCTGGTTCAATTCCCCAGTCAGGGCACAGGCCTGGGCTGCAGGCCGGGTACCCAGTAGGGGGTACTCGAGAGGCAACCACACATTGATGTTTCTCTCCCTCTCTTTCTCCCTCCCTTCCTCGCTTTCTAAAAATAAATAAATAAAATCCTTAAAAAAGAAAATGTTACCAAGCCACTTCCTGTCGCCCTGGACTGCTGCCTCCATGTCCTCCTTCCTTGTCCATCCCTGCTCTTTTCCTGTTGCCCGAGAAAGCTGCCCGGTGGTTCCGCCTGGGAAGAGTATTGGGAGCCAGATCTTTCCAGCTCTTGGTAACTCTGGGCACTGATGCTGCTCTAGAATAAGACTCCAGAAAGGAGGAGCCTAATCCGCTGGTGGACCAGTCTGATAGTCTTACTGTTCCTGGTTAACATTTGGGATTGTTTTTCCGATGAGGCTCAGGAAAACAAACTCAGAGCTGGAAAAGTGAAATGGCGGCAGGGGCATCCCATGGGTGCCTCACCTGCTCCTTGACCCAGGCAGCTAGCTTGATGCCAGCTCTTGCTCAGTATTGAAAACTCGGAGCACAGCCGGCACTGGGGCCTGTGGCAGCCCCAGGTGGGCAGTCTTCCCGAGAGCAGCCATATCTGAAAGTAACAGACTTCGCTGTCTACCCCGTGTCCACCTTGGCCATGTCTGAGGTCTGGGGAGAGGATGACAGGACAGAGTCTCTGACCTGTGGATCCCACACCTGACAAGACCGAGGTATGAGCAGAGATGTTACCGCTAAGCCTTGGCAAGGCGACTTGCAGTCCATACGGCTTTCTGGGCAGTCAGCACTTTCTGGAGTCTGACTTCAACCCACTTTTCTAGCTGGCTTGCTCATTCCTCTCCTCCACAAAGCGCCACTACTCTGGCTGAGCTCACCAGGCCCTATGTAAACGAGGCCTTCAGGACCAACCGAAAGTCCGCATTTTACAAAGGAGCATCAGAGCCCCAGAGAGCTTGAGGGCGAGACCGGCCAATGCTGGGGACCATGTCCCCACACTGCCACTGACTCCCTGAGCACTCAGGCTGCTGGGGCAGTGCAGGGGCTGCCAGCCAAAGCCAGATCACTGAGCCATGAGGAAACCATGAGCAGGCAGGTAAGGCATCAAGGTCAGTGGCAGAGCTGGGACGGGAACCCAGAGGTGCTGGGATGCTAACTCCCCACAGAGCGCTCTGCCCCTCTCCCTTGAAGCTTCTTACCAACCACACCAGATGGAGTGAGACCAAAGGGTGGCAGCAGTTGCCTCCACAGCGAGACAAGGTCTGGGACAGCATCAGTTTCTGTTGCTGATCAATGATCTCGTTCGCTGGCATTGGGAGCATGTTTCACCCGGGTGTACTCAACTTGCTGCTAAACGCCTGGGGAAGGCCTTAAATGTTCTCGCAGTCCCTGGGTGGAAGGGGGGCTGGGTGCCTCTTCCCCAGATCCCGCTCAGAGTCTGACTTGAAGCAGCAGGTGAGGCAACAGGGAGCCTCTCAAAAGAAGTGGCTGAGCACCGTTCAGAGACCTGTCTGTCAGTCCCACACATGAATCCTTCATTCTTCTGCTCGGGAGTAATTGTGCCTGTTTGCGTAAGTCCGTGAGCTGGGGTACAGAACTGAGTTGGACGTGGAAATCCTGACCCCTCCTTCTAACCCAAAATGGAGACTGAGAACTACTGAGGTGGCTCTTTTGACATCAACCTCCAAGTGGCCTATTTTCTCATTCAAACCAGAGAATGGACAATTTTAAAGAGATTATTTTCCCCAAACACAGTAATCTGTAATTTATTATTACAATATCATCTCCTGAAGTAAGTGGTTAGAACAGCTACTCAGAGAAGTTATTCATTTCCTGTGGTGAGCCGTGATCAGGAACTCACTGTCCAGAATGTCATTATTTTTTAAGATATGCATTATGCATAGAAGTGTTGCCTGAAAACTCAAGTGCATTGCAAGTGCTAGAGCTTAACCGTGGGCCATGTTCGGGAGGAGTGATTTAGTGGAGTTAGATTGCATTGTGTTGCGGAAACACATGGCGATTGGTTAGAGGTCAGGCCGAGGCCCCCGTAGTAAAATGCATATTGCGTTTTAGGTCAAGCAGTAGTCTGGTCACTTCCTTGGCCGACTTCGCTCTATTAAATCAGGAAGCTGATTGGGAAGAACGGTAGGGCTGCTTTCAGTCTCTGCGTCCTGCTAATCTGCACCAAGGGGGGCCTCCTATTGTATGAGACCGGGTATCCAGCCTTGGCACTCCTAATATTTTGTTGTAAAGACTTTTCTGTGCATCGTTAACTGTCTGGCAGCACCCCTGGCCCCTGCCCGTTGGATGATAGTAGCTCACTTCAGTTGTGATAACTAAAAATGTCTTCAGAACTCCCTTGCCAAATATTCCCTGGGGTCTGGGGGTGGAGGAAAACGCCCCCTGGGTGAGAGCCACTGCAGTAAGCGGGGCACTGTGTCTGGTTAACCGGAGGGCTTTCCAGAGGCGAGAGGTAGACACAGTGACCTCCTAACTATGTCTTAGCTCTGACATCCCAAAGTTAGTCTAAAGTAAATGTATTACATTGTTTATGCATTTTAGTTCCAAGCTGATGTCCAAATGAAAAATTGCCCCACGCCTTTCTTTTTTTGCCACTTACAATGAGTAATGGACAGTTTTTTAAACTTCCTCCTAACTTATGGGAACAAGAAAATGTACAAAATTTCATTCCTGCAGGATGACTGCTTGGCTTTAATAAGGTAATGTTTAACCATCTGCCTGAGAGTGTGCTGTTAAGCAATGAAATAGATACCAGCACACAATGACCTCTGATATAATTATAAAGTAACTATTTTAGCCATTTTCCCTGGATACCTTCACCCTGATTTTCAAGTTTTCCATTTCTTTCAGCTCCACCCAGGCCTCCCTAAGCCTAAAAAAAAAAAGAACAAAACCATGTTCAGAGGAAAACCACTCCCTCAGTAGCGATGCTAGGTCTTCCCTCACCACGATCCTAACAATGATTCTATATTGCCTCCCACTCTGCTCCAAATGACTAGGCTGAATATGAACTTCAGATTGTGACAGGCCTGGTTTCTAATAACAGCAGCATCATTCACAAGTTGTGTGCCCTTCAGCAAGACATTTAGCCTTTCTGGGTCTAGTTTGTGGTGACTGATGGCGCTCAGTAGGTGAACGCCAGAGGCTTTCCCTGTGGGAGAATGTTCAAAGGTTATTCACTTTTAGCCTCCATGACTACCTGGCCTGGTATCTGTCTAGATTCTAAAGGAACACCTGGAGAGATTTTTGAACTTAGAGCCTTTTGAAGATGACAAAACATTGAAAAGAACTGAGCCCTCCTCAGAAGTGAGACTGGACTGTCTTGAACTTAGATAATAACACATGCATCACATTTGCAGTAAAACACCAGGAATTCTAATACGAGCTTTGAGATTCTGCTTGCTGTAATTCTTGTGGGAAGTCCTAGCCAGAGAGTTGGAGGAGCTTAAACTTGTGTGTTTTAGATTCCTTTTACTTATTCTAGGTTTTACCCTTTGTCTGTCATGTTACCTTATTTTCTTGTTACAGCTTGCAGAAACTCTTAAGTTTTTATGCATGGAGTTAGATTCAGTTTTTTCTAAGAACTTTCTTTATTGATTGATTTAAACAGAGGTTTGCTCCCCTCCGACAGCTCTACACAGGGCCACTGTCGCCTTTTTTAAATTAACCTCAGAATGGTCTGTTTGTATTTACTTAGTTCTGCAACTTTCTCTCAAATCTGACCACTTTGCTCTACAAGTGTGTCCTCTCCCTCCCTGCTTCTACTCCCCACGTTTTTCTGTCTCTTTTAAATTTGGTAAAAAGTTTTAAGACAGAAAATAATATAAAAGTCATCAATGCACTCAGGACTCAGAATTAATCAGTGTTAATCTATTTGCTTTGGGGCTGTTTTTTTAATAAAAGAAAAACATTACCGAGTAATATTTTACATTTTCCTAACAAACCTAAAGTTAATATCTCATTACCTTCCAAAATAAGACATGGACCTTAGAAATCTTTCATTTCCCTCTTATTTTCCCTTTCTGTCCCTCTCTGTTCTTAGTCTTGTCTTGTAATTCCATCACACTCCAGTGTTAACTTCCGAAACTTTACTAATATTTGTGGTTGATAAGATTTTGACACACTGCCACATTCTTACCGTCATCTTTTCTGATATACTTCTTGTTGGACGCCATTCTTTGCTTCTGGGTTTATTTTTCTTCTTCTTTTAAGTACATGCTCTAATATTTCTTTCAGAGAGAATCTGTGAGTAGTAAACTTAGTCTTGTTTCGGGGGTCCCTTTTCAGCCATTTAATTCCTTCCCTCTTCAGGTGGGTGAGGTCAGCTCACACGCCTGACCTCCAGCACGCTCCACAAACGCTCCTTTGGATGCCGCAGAGTTGAAATAATGTTCACTGAAGGCCGGCGGTCATTAACCATCCTACTTCTGCGGCTATTTCTCTCTGTATTGTCTTAAGCAATTACGGTTTGGTCGGAGTTAAATCTCCTTTGATTCCAATAACATTTTATGCAACACGCTTGCAAAGGAATAAAATCACATGATATTAGAGAAAGAGCCACACTAAGTGCTCGGGTGTCTCAGCAAGACTCCCAGACCTCCCCTGTGTCCCTGCCCCCCAAGGCCTGGAACGGGACATTCTGCTCCGCAGCCGTCTCTGCCGCCCTCCTCACCCTCCTGTTATTGCTTGCTTCTAGACTACACCCTGTCCCAAGGGAGGCCGATAGTTTGAGTTAGTTTGTCTCTTTCTTCCTCTGTCCTTGGAAAGCCTCTACCCTCTGTTAGCAGTTTCAGGGATCAATTGTTCTTTGGCAGAGAAAGAGGCTCGATGACAATGAAGAGTTTCCATCTCGTCTTCCTGCAGCTGCTGACTGGACAGAGCAAGCCAGGCGGTGCACCTCCACACGGGAGGGACAGGAAGCAGGGCCAGCCCTGCAGCTTCAGTGGAGTAACTCCCCCAAACACCTGAGCAAAAAGGAGGCTGGCTAGCGATGCCTCTTTCCCAGTGGGCCCATCTGGTGAAAACAGACGAGCTGTCTTCTCACCTGTGCAGAGATCAGGCAGCACCATTCTCTGTCCCTATAAGCACGGAGGAGTTAACCTATTTATGATAAACCAATCTATAAGTTTCTGAGGAAGAGCTGAGGACACTGAAGAAAGCGTCATTTTTGGTTTCAGAGACAATGACGTTAAAAGAAAGAGAATAGGAGCTGTTCCTCAATTTTATTGCCAATATCTTCTTTTTCTTATTTCTTATATAGTTCACATTGAAAAAAAAACTTTTAAGAAAAATTAGGATTTTGTTGATTTTTTTTTCTTCAAACAGTAACTTCAGAACCAGCTGTAAAGCCAAATATGCTTTACATATGTCCTGACAAAAAGTTAAATTGGAAGTGTCTCCTGGGAAGGCAGAGGTAAAGTCACATCACCTCTCTCCTGGTTCCCAAGTGCTTCACCTGCTTCTCCTTACTGTGTTTTCCCTGGAACATTCTGGAGGAAGGGTGTGCGTGTATATGTGACCCAGTGTACTTCCAGCTAAGCGGTGAGGTCCAGGTGCCTGACGGACCCACAGCAGCTCCCTAGAGCTCCTCTTCCCTTGTGGCAAAGGTGCTTCAGACAACCCGAGCCTGAAAAGGAAAGGAAATCCTAACATAAATACCACTTCTCAGTTACAGCTCATTTTCCTTGCCCTCCTTCTCCCTCATAAACACATGCATATTCACTTAGAGCAGTCGTACATTCCAGAAGAGAAGATGGTCTTAAGAAAGGAAAGTTTGAAAAGTCAACATCCAGCTACCTTTGTCCTGACTGCTGTGAAACTGTTGGTGAGTCATTGTGCTCTTGAAAATGGGGGTGAGCACCTCAATGATTAATGATGGTTTTCTAGACTGGCAGAGGGCCTTACCCAGATGCTAATAAAATGTTCCACCTACAGTCTTGTTTTTACCATGAAAGAGGCAGAGAAAGAGAAAAAAATTTGCAAATGCATGCAGATTTTTCTCAAGCTCACTGCTTTTGGAAAAATTAAGGATTTGTGTAATCTCGTGTTGCCATATTCACATCACTTTTTTTCAATTACTAAGTCAAACTTTTCTTTTGAACTTGGATTTGACCCTTTGGCATTTGTAAGTGGACTGCAAGATAGAAATTACATTTTTTAGAGCACCCTAAGTTATATTTTCAAAGATCAATTTGCAGCATACCAGTCTCTCACTGCTACCAAATTACCAAATTACCAAAGCCCCTGGAAATATACTGGATTTGTAGCTCATGTCCTCTCTCACAGGCCCTGGGAATGGCAAAGCCATCCAGGTGACAGTTGCAACTTCGGCTTCTAATCTTATTCCAAAAAGACACCAAAGTGCATGGCCCTTATTGAGGAAGAGGAAGAGCGTTGTCTTACCGATTTGAGTCAATAATGAGAATCCCAGAGACTAATCTAACTGCCCAGTTGATGATCAAACATATATGGAAAGGGTGGCAAAAGTGGTGTTTTTCTCCATTTCACATTCTCTTTTAGTCTCTTATATCCGTCTGCCACACCCAACGTAACCCATAGACACATTTTCCTGGGGGAACTAGTGCTCACCCAGATATCAACCACTTCTTTTTCTTCTTTAATGGAGACACCCTTCCTTCCTTTTTTCCTTCTTTCCTTCCTCCCTCTCTCCCTCCCTCCCTTCTTCCTTCCCTCCTTCCTTCCTTATTCCTCCCTTCTTCCTCTCTTATTTATTGAGGACATTCTACATAATAGACATTACATGCAAAACCATGTGGTTAAAAGAAAAAAATAAGACTCACTCCCTGTCCCCAAAGGGTTCACAATCTCATGGGGAAGAGTGAACACAGATGATAACACAGTGTGGTTAAGGTACACGAAACAGAGTGGTAAGGAAGCAGAGAGAAAAGAAGACTGTATCTGACTTCAAGTTGCTCTTTCTAGATTCTTGACTGACATCTCCTCAGTTCAGACGTCAGCCCTTCTTTGGCTCTGGGTGTTCCCTAACTCTGACATGGACCAGAAACAGACAAATCCTGAAATGAATCAGACCCTCATGGAAACCTCTACTCTAAGGAAACTTTCAAAAATCCAGCCCTCAAAGTGTTTTGCCTGAGCCCTCCTCAGCCCCTGGACAAGGACCGCTCTCCCGCTCAGAGCGGTGTCCTATTTGAGTCTGGTAACCCAGCGCCAAGGTCAGCCTGGTGTTTCTCACTTCACAAAATCTCGTCTGTCAAGAGATGCTACAGGCCCCGCTCACAATCAACCGTACCCCACGGCCATGCATCCACATTTAAAAACAGGCCATTGTTTACCAAGTCCTGTCAACCGAAATCGGATATTTCTTGCCTTTGTTTGTTTGAGGAAAAACTTATTTTGTGCTCGCTACCACCCACCCTGCAAAAAAAGGAGAAAGTGTCTAAACAAACAAATTTCACAAAATAGTCCTTTTATTTTGGTTGAGGGAGGACAGGCACTCTTTCCTATGGTACATAAAATCGACTTGGTCAATGGAGAGAATAAACTACAAGCACAGATAGCTGCTTTAACCAAACACATATGCTTTAAAACCATCTTTGCAAATGGCCTGTGAGGTCTTCAATCTGTTTTAATGATGCTGTGTTAACTATAAAACTGTTTTTAAGACCTTTTATTTAATTCTTCCCACAGCCTGGTGAGGTGTGTAAAATTATTTGCATGTTAGGAATCACTGTGGTGTTCACCAGAGTTAAAAACTGTCCAAAGTTACCTAGCCCGAAGGTAGACGGGACGAGATTAAATGTCGGTTAGCCTGCGTCTAAGCTCCGTGAGTTTTTTCCTGACCCGGTGTCCTTTAGTTACAACCTTCCCTTTTCCCCAGATTTCGACAGCCACAGACATCTGGAGAGGCAGTATGGAGCTGGGGACAGAAGGGGGGCAAATGCAGATGAGAAATCTCCAACTAACTCCATGGCCGCTCACGTGTAGCCGATGGGACCGAGCTGCCCAGAACTGAGAGCCTGGGATTAGAACTGCAGTGTGCAGAATAGTCCACCACAGAGAAGGGACCCCAACTGTCAGGGCACACAAAAAGGGCAGCTCTGAAAAGGCCAGCCCTGATTCCTAAAGACACGGCAGAGCTGTTAGAAGCTGCCGGCGTTCACAAGGCCTGGTTCCCCTCTCCTGCGTGCTGCAGAGAGTGTGGTGAAGGGGTTGTTGTCGTGAGACTGTATGGAACTCATCCTTCATGGAGACCCCCAAATATCCAGTCTTCAGCTCTCTGTGGGCAGTATAGCAACTTGAAATTAAAAGAAAAAACATTAAAACCTCAACAGATTATTTTAATTTGGGGTTTCCCAACCTCAGCATTATTGGCATTTGGAGAATGGATAATTTTTCATTGTGGGGGCCGTTCTGTGCAGTGAAAAATGATTAGCATCTGTGGCTTCTACCCACTAGATTCCAGTAGCACCCCCAGTTGTGACAACCAAAAAGTCTCCAGACATTACCAAATGTCCCTGTGGGTACAATCCACCCCCTGTTGCGAACCACTGCTTTAATGATTCTCAAGAGAGGACACTTCTTTGCTTTCTTGTCTCACTTAATGATCTGGAAGACATTAAAAATATCACATGCTTTAGCCATTGTTCAGGAGACAGATTTTGGACTCTTTATAGCTTTCATGTGATCTCCTCCCTTGGTCAGAGTAATCAATCAATAGCTAAATTCTTTAATTGTTAGAGAATGTCAGAATTGTTTTCATTTGCAGACCTTGAGAAAATAAGCTATGGCCATGGACTATGGAGTGGACACGCGTGAGCAGGAGCCCTGGCACCACCGATTTTTAATTGAGTGACCTCGAAGTTATCTAGTTCTCTCTCCATATCTGTATCACCTTTAATATCCCTTTGAAGAGTGGGTGCAAGGATTAGCTGAAGCAATACATGTACCTGTCACATATAGGATTGCCGGACTTAGCAAATGAAAATATAGGGCATTCGGTTAAATTAGAATTTAAGATAAATAATATTTTTTATCACATCTCCCATAAAAAATTCAGTGACCTTAGTCATGTAGTGTACGTGTTCAATGGTAGCTATTATTGCTTTGAATTTAGAACTAGGGGGAGTCAGTTGAGAAAACTGCATACTGCTCCTATGTTTAAAGCAAATGGATATTTAAACCAACCGGACAAAGAGACATCTAGGATCTTCCTAAAGATCCAGGTACAAATACTTCAAATCTTTCATAACCTCTTATTCTTATTTTTCTCATTATTCAGAAGCTTCACTAGTTAAGTGACATAGAGTCTACTTCATTTTGCTTCTTTGTTAGTAATCATATAAGGATACATACAGGGTCTGGCACAAATAATGCCCCCCTCTGTTTTTGTCCCAGCTGGTGTGACTCAGTGGATTGTGTGTCGGCTTGCAAACCAAAGGGTCACAGGTTCGATTCCCCAGTTGGTGCACATGCCTGGGTTGTGGGCCAGGCCCCCAGTGGGCGGTGCACGAGAGGCAACCACACATTGATGTTTCTCTCCCTCTCTTTTCCCTTCCCTTCCCTCTCTCTAAATATAAAATAAATAAAATCTTTTTTACAATGCCCCTTTTTTATTACAACATCATTTATTACAAAATCATAAGCATGTCATTCTATAACATAACAATATCACGCTCAAGCCCACCATATGACATTTTAGGTGAAACGTTCAAATTGAAACTATAAATTATTACACCCATAATATCACCCTACCAACCATGCTCAAGCAGGCCTTACTTCTGCCGGACCCTGTATATATTGATAAAATCAGGAAACAACCTTCCAAATATTTTGAGACATGAATAAGATCAAAGTTCTGTTATGGAGTCAGAGACGGCTATGTTCAGACCCCCAATCTGTCACCTGCTAACAGGGTAAGCATGCAAGAGTTTCATAATCTCTCAGCTTCCTCATCTGTAGAATAGTATCAGCAGTTGTGAGGGAAAAATGAGGTTGTGCATTTGAGAAGAACTTTGTAAATCATGCTGCAACTTAGTTGCCATGCCTTCTTTGCTTTTTTTTTTTCACTCATTTTTACCCTAGATTAAGAAATTTTTATTTTTCACCCCTTTAAGAAAAAATAGTTGAATTGGCACCTTTTTTGCTTATCAATTTTTGGATAAAAGAACATGGGTTTTGGGGTCAGTCAGATCTTGTGTAAATCTTGTCACATCCTCTTGCTACTGGTTAGCTTGAGGCAAGGTATTAAGCTTTTCTGAGCTGGTTTCATTCTTTAATGAAGTCCACAAAATAATTCACTTGCTGCAAGAATTAAACAGGTAATATATATTAAGATTCTTTGTAAACTATAAATTGATATAAAAATGTTGGCCAGAAATATTACTTCTTGTCAGAATAGAATAAATTGTATCTGTGACTTCACAGAATCACATCGCCCAGTGAAGTGTGGGTTTGAATGTGAGCTGTGAAGCACAACAGTAGCAGAAACTTGCAGCTGCCTGTGTAATATTCCTTCTTCCCCTCTGTTTTACCAGCAATACCTGACTTCATTTGGTGCGGCCACGGGCACAGCTAAAAGATTACATATCTCAGCCAACTTTGCAGCTCTACGCAGCCAGTGAGATGTAAATCAAGGCTAGCCAAGGCTTTGAAGGGGTGGGCATATCTTCTCAAAAGACTCTGGGGCTGACTCAACGGAGAGATATGAGATTCTGTGTGTTTCCTTCTTTCTTCCCACTGGAATGTGGATGGTGTGGTTAGAGCTGCAGCTGACATCTTATGACCATAAAATAAACTTGATATGGAAGCATTTTGCTTAAAAAATAAGAAACAGAGAGAGAGAGAATTAGATTAAATTTTGATGACCTTGGAATTATCATACCCACCCAAATTAGCTACTTTTTGTATTTGTATATATAAGTAAACAAACAAAATTTATACCTTGCTAAATGTTCTGGATTTTTTTATTGCTGGTGTTGTTATATGCAGGCAAACTTATTCTTTTTTTCTTTTTTACAAACTTATTCTTGGGCAGTGCACTAGGAAAAGCAAGAAGATACTATTATGTGCATTTCCTTAATTTCAAGCAAGTTTTATGCAAAAGAGTTGAGAACTTTTGTTTGTAGAAAAACCTGCACATAGATGTTTATAACAGCTTTATTTATAATTGCCAAAACCTAAAAACAGCCAAGAGGTCCCCGGGTAGGTGAATAAGTAATCTGTGGTATATCCAGGCAATGGGATATTATTTGGCACCAAAAAGTAATGAGATATCAAACCAAAAAAGGACAGGGAGGAAACCGAAATGCGTAACACTAAGACAAAAATGCCTAATCTGAAAAAGCTACATACTGTATGCTATCAACTATGTGACATTTTGGAAAAGGTAAAAGTGTGGAGACAATGAAAAGATCAGTGGTTGTCAAGAGTTAGAGGGAAGGGTGGGGTGAATATGAGGGGCACAGAGGATTTTTAGGACGGTGAAGCCACTCTGTGTGAGACAACAATGGTGAATAATGTCATTATACGTTTGTCCAGATCCATCAAATGCACAACACTAACTGCAAACTCTAACATAAACCAGGGACTCTGGGTGATGATGTGTCCATGCAGGTTCACTGGCGGGGGACGATGTTTATTATGGAGGAGACTATGGATGCGTGGGGGCAGGAGACGCGGGAAGTCTCTCTACCCTCAATTTTGCTACAGACCTCAAACTATTCTAAAAAATTTAAACTCTAGTTGAAAACCATTTTAAGCAAAGAACCTAGAAAGAGACACTTTAATTCTTCAATGCCGGTGCTATGAATCTCAGCTACAGTTGACTCCACAAACATCAGGTCATTATTTTCCATCTCCTCGTTCATATGTGTTTCTTGTCACTGAGTAACAATGGGTCTCTCGCATGTAAGTGCTCGGGCCACAGCCAAATCTGTTGCTTGTATTCTAACTAACAAAGGGGAGAAAAAAAGGAGCTCCCTCCCAGTGTTATTGTGTGCATAATAATGAGTGCACGTGGCGATACTTCACATTAGGGCCGTGGTATTGCAGCCTCTCTGGTA
This sequence comes from Mormoops blainvillei, assembly GCA_004026545.1. NCBI lineage: Eukaryota > Metazoa > Chordata > Mammalia > Chiroptera > Mormoopidae > Mormoops > Mormoops blainvillei. The sequence continues at coordinate 168,597 of PVJD01002844.1, read as the reverse complement.
AGTTGTGGTTCTCTGTGCTTTTTGGGAACAACCGTGTAGATGTTTAAAGAATCCTTCTTCATCTCTGGATGGTTTATGCAAAGTTGATCATCATGAATTTGTGTCTAATCAATTTTTTGTATTGTATGTGGGTAGAATATTATTTCATGTATTCAAAGTTTGAAGTTTTCTCACCATTTTGTAGAAAGTTATTACCGTAGTTGTGTCTGTTGTCGTTAATAGCTCTCCTTTCCTACTGTTAGCTTATTAACAAGCATTTATTAATCCAAAAATATTCTTTCTGTGGTTTTGTATAATCACAGTAGCATTTAGCAGTCACCCTTAAAAATTTTTCAAAATATTAGGAACTAGCCAAAATTAGACCAATTACTTATAAAAAATCTAATTGTCATCTTTTGTTTTTCTATCTCTTCCAGGAATTATTTAACTATCCCACCATTAAATAAAGCAGGGAATCGTGTGTTAACTATAGCATGAAACTCTTTAATCACAGTTATTATAAAATAGCAATATCCATAGGGCATCTAACTACGTGCTTTGCAAATATAAATTCAATTAACTGCCCTCAGCGCAACTCTATTGATTAGTTTAAATTCCCTTCATTTTACAAAAGAAATAAAAACTTAAAGATTTAAGTAGCTTTTCATGATTGCAAAGTAAGTTGCATGAATGTATAAAGATGGTCACGGGGCAGGTTAAAAGTCAGAATATAAATCCAGGCCCAATTCCAAAACCCATATATAGCCTTTCTGTTTAAATCCACAACCTCTGTTACCCTAATTTCATGGTGCATGATGTAAAAACAAGCAAAAGCATATTTTGGCCTCAGCTTCCTCCCCACAAAATCCTAGTCATACTTCTTAGTCACAGAGGAAGGTGCCCAAAGGAAACCATGGCTAGACAGCCTCAGATGCAGGAATGTGACATCGTGTTCTCATGGAGGCAGCGTGGCCCGGGAGAAAGCAGTGTGTGTCGGTAGTGGGGGCGTCTTCAGATCCCTGGATGAGGAAACCACTCTCTGAACTTGGAAAAGATACTTTCCTTTACTGAACCTTTGTTGACTGTGTGATCGCTTGTATTTATAAACTCCATTGAATTCACACCCAGGACATGGGAGGGACTTCCAGATGAAACAATCTAGAGAGGGGAGGTGACTTCTGGGACATTGAGTCTTTTGCATGGTTTTCAATTTATAGGAAGTGTTCCTTTTCTTTCCAAATAATGCTTTGGAGAGTGTCACAGGAGTAAATTCTAAACCTAAGGCAAACATTCATACATACATATACATATATATAAATAAATATAAATATATAAATATATACTTACATAAAATATATCATTATATATGTTATTATATATAAATACATAAATATAGAAAATATAGAAAATAAATATATGTCAAAATATATTTATATATAGAATATATATTGATATTTATATATGTAAAATATATATTTCTCTTACGGTTTTGCAATGCTTAAGAACGAACAGGATGCCAATATGTATATTTTGCTCACAACAATGACTATAACTAGCAGTAACATTAGTGTGCTAATGCTACAGTAGAGAAGTTAGTCCACCAAGAGAATGAGTGACTTCTTTAAATTACAGACCCGGAAATCAAGATGTGCAAACTTACTCCTGCTTTTGGGACCAGTGATTCGTTATTATACTCAGGGTGGGTTCTTGTGAGCAGCGGATCTCAATACAATTTCTGCAGTGTAAAAGGGCCAGCGTTATCCCTTTTTGTAAGAGTGGAGGGAATTGTTATCTCTGACTTCTGGGAATCGCATCGACCTGAAGTTCTCTCTCTCTCTCTTTCTCTCTCTCTCTCTCTTTCTCACTCTCGCTTTCTCTCCCTCCCTCCTTCTCTCCATGTATGTATGTATAACAGTGTTTGTAGAAGAGCGCATTTTTATTTTCTATATTTATTTATATGATTTCTTGCATTTATTCTGCTCGCAGAGCACCTGCTTATGGGTAGAGCCTGTGTTAGGTACCAGGAATATCAAGATAGATAAGATGTGTCCATCTGCCCCACCTCCCTCACGGAACTCACAGTCTAGAAGGTTTCAAATGTGTACTGAAAACTCTAACCCAAGGAATGAAATACTCATTTTATAATAATAGTACATGCACAATGGAGTTGGAGCGTAGCATCTTTCGAAGGTCGCGGAATCGCTGGCAGAAAAAGTAACAAAAAGGGGAGGTCTTATCAACCAAGTCATTTTGAGAAGTCCCCCAAATATCTGTTCTTGTCCTGATATCATAGGGCCTGAAATGATACCATCGATTGAAAAATCACTTAAGAAAGGACTTCTGAGGACCTCCCAGAACACAATAATAGCGGTTAGTTGGGGCCCCGAAGCTGTTCTTGCTTTAGCGGTGGGGAGGAAGAAAGGCCAGAGCCTTGGCAGCTGCTTTGTTGGAGGCCGATGACTAGGTGCTCTTTCTGGGGTCCATTCGTTCTCTGGGCTCCGTAGGTAGGGAAAGAAAACACTGGCCGATGAAATGTTAAATAAGGAAATTCACATAACTGAATTTTGCAAACCTTGCCAGCATGAACTCTTTTTTAGCACGCTATGAAAGTACACGCCCAAGTTCACCAAAGGTATGTGGGTTCTCGCCCCTGCTCTTAAGACCCTACCTCTGCCTTGCACATGCATCTCTCAGTTCTCCCACATGCCCCTATGTCATCATTCACCCATCCCTTCAGCCCTACTGTGAGACCAGCCCAAGGCCCCGCTCGTTTTTGAGGCCTTTCCCATAGTCCCAGAATCACCCCTTTCCCTCTCTCTCTCTCTCTAACTCTTTATATCACTCATCTGTCAATTACTGTTTTAAATTATGCCATAATTTATCTTGTTCTGAAATGATTGGCTACCTCAACCATAATTCTGTGTCCTTTCAAGGCACGGATCTACCTTCAAGAACTGTGCATAAAAGGAGGACCATTTGCCTTTCTTCATGTGACACATACTTAGCAAGTAGTTTACTCATCTGAATGAAAGAATAATGAAGTGCAATGTTCACATTCTGGGCAGAGCTCTTCTAAGATCATACTTTAAGAGGCCCAAGCCACATTGTACTAAACATATTAAAATTTACACACATCTCAATTAAATATTGTGCACATATGCCCTTTTACTCATGGATACCCCTATATATATGCATACATATATATATATATGCCCATGTATGTTTGTATGTATATATGCACATATGAACTGAGAGCTATGTCACTTAAGTAACAATGTTCTGGTTCACAGATATTTAATTGACTATATTGATTTCAACTTTTCAGTTTTCTTCTTTAGTTTAGAGCAAATACTTCTTCGGGCACGTCATTTTCACGGGATCTCGACCGCATTACGGGCCGTAGGCCCTCGGCCTCGAGTGTCTAAGGGACCAAGCAGACGTTTGTCAGGTGCTGGATGGGTGCAGGGCTGATTTATGACAGTCCCTGTTGGTGTTGCACCGCATCCCAGCCTCCCTGGAGAGAGAGTGTCTTTAGGGAATGTCAGTTGTGTTGACACAGACGTTAGATTACCCCCCTCCCTGCTGTTTCCACTTGTCCTGATTTTTCCTAGCGTCCTCTTTTGCTCTGAGATCTTCCAGGATTTTTCACACCACTTAGGAGATTTGGAGATGGAAATTTTGAGTAAAATGTGTTCACGCGTTTTCATGTTATGCAAGAATAAAAACAAAAAAGCCTCAAACTCAATTTAGGATGGAGTGGGATGGGGTGGAGTGACGCCCATGCACGAAAAAACTCCAAACTGCTAAATTGCAAAAAGCAAAACTTTCCTTGAGTTTAATTTTTGGTGTGGGAGATTTTCTGGAGGGATTTTGGAAAAAGTGACGGAATTTTAGAGCAAATGAAAACCGTTGACACGCACCCTCGCTAACATGGACTTTAAGTGCTAGACCCATTCCATGCTTACGTTGACAGGTGAAGGAAGTTACTGGGCCTAGAAGCCACTGCTGGTGGTTTCCTAGGGTGACATCAAATGATTTTAGGAATTTTATCTCTAAGTTTTCCACTACCAGTGCCCCATCCTCCTTAAGACCCCATACCTTATGTAACTCTTTCTCTATTGGACATTTTGATTTTGTTCACAGCAATACTCCAGACTGGTTTAACCTCCAAGACACAATCATAATAACAGAGGATGAGTGTTTGTGAGCAGTGGATCTCAATACAAATTTGAGGGAAAAGAACCTTTTAATGTTCAGCTCATGGAAGACAGTTCAGAACGGCCTTGAGACAGTCGTTAAGCATCATGTGTAAATTAGATTCAGGTTCAGCTACTGGAAATTTCCGCCAGACCACCCCACCTTCTTTCACATCTGCTGATGGGTAATGCTGAAGAAATTATCTTGTGCTTTCAGTCTTTCTTCTTTCATACTTGTTTCTGTTCATTTGCACAGACATTCTACTTTTCACCAAATGTCTCCTGCATCTCTATTTTGTGGTGTCGCTGAGTTAAATGACAAGAAGAAACAAAAGCAGACAATGTGCCTGTAGGGTCTCTCATTCAATCAAGTTGGGGAATCCAGGTAAAAATCCATGAAGATGCGAATGACAATAAAACAGTAAGAAATGTTATGAGACAAAGTTGAGGAGAAGTGGGAGGGAGTCCTGGTGTGGACAGTGAGAACTTTTGTTGCAGGGATCAGAGAACCCTACGGGCCAGCATGACCGGAGTGGCCTCCTGGAGCTGAGAGAAGGGAGGAACATGGGCTAGCTTTTGAAGGAGCGGCATTTGCACCGTAAGTTCAGTTCACTTCAGCTCTTTGAGCTTCCATTTCTCGTTTGCAGAGACACTAGATTTGTATAGAAATATAGGAGGTTAATTGAAAGTCAAGTAACTAGTGCAAGTACCTGCTATAAAGTATGGGCATACTAATTAGCAGGGTTATTATTATTATTTTCATTTTAACTGGAGCAAATCATGAATAAAAGGTATCTATGTATACATCAGAATGTTCTTAGATTATTTTTATATCATCTACATGTTTGGGACACGGACTCTCACCTCCTCACTCCATTCATACGGTCAGTTGAGACTTGGGTCTAAGTGGTCGGTCCACTTCCATGCTGGAGTTCCCAAAAAATAAAGAACTGCACACACATCGCTCATATTGATGTGACATCAGTTCATCTCCATATTGTATTACTAAGAAAGTGGCTGCTATTAAAGTCATGTTAAAGTGTGTTGTGTAAAAATTACTTCAGTTCTCTGGTGGGGGGCACTAAAAAAATAAATCCCACACAACTTGAAATTGTGAAAGGTAATGGTGTTTCTCTTCTTATCCCGACAAAAAAAGAAGTGGTTGAAGCTGTGGAAAGGCTGTGACACTTCTTATCTGGAAAAGGCGGCAAACCTCACTGAAGGGCACCACAGAGGGGGCTGGAGAGAGGGGGAGAGAGGTGACCGAATATGTTTTTAATTAGCAGCTGCAGCAGGGAAGAGATCTTAACTGCTGGAACTGGACATTCTGAGACGTGGTCAGGGGAAAGAAATCAGGTTTCCTCTGTGCCTGAGGGCAAAACATTGGCAGTTCCTTAGAGAAGCAGAGTACAGGCTCTGTACTCAGAGTACAGGTTTTTGAAACCCAAGGCAGCGTTGGCTTAGAGTTTATCTGGATCAGAGGTGAAAGGTTGGGGTTGATGTGGAATCTGGTGTTGGAAATTTTCTTCGCATTGGCAATTTGGAGTGATGGTTCATTCAGTGATCCAGAGGAAAGTATCCAGGATGATTACGACATATCCAATCATCCAAACAATAAGCAAACCCCAACAGCTTGGTAACAACTCTAGGGGAGGTTGGAATCTGACATTTGCATTTGTTAAGTCCGTCCAGCTCCCTTCTTTTCTTCCATCTTCCCTCCCTCTGTCCGTCCTCTCCCCCTCCCTTCCTTCCTTGTTGTTAACATTTTTATACTGTTATGATATGTATTCAAAGGTGCATAAAATATATATACAAAGTTTAGTGAATGATTACATTGGTAAAATCTTGTGCAAACAGCACCCAGGTCAAGTAATAGAGCATTTATAGAATTCCAGAAGCTTTGCATCTGCCTCTACCCAATCATAACTTCCTTCTCATCTGAAGTAACCACTGTATTAACTATAATCATAATCACTTCTTTGTTTCCCCAAGGAGCTTTAATGACTTTAATGACTTGTTCATTTTTCAACATTATATTTGGAGATGTATCTGTTATTGCATGCAGCTGATGTTCATTTATTTCTTTTTTTGTATTGAATCTGCTAGTATGAATAGACCACAGTTCATTTAATCATTGTACTATTGGTGGACAGTTGGGTGTTCCCAGTATGGATTATTATGGATGTGTTTATACATGTCTCATGGTATGTGAGAGTTTCTCTAGTATGTACAACTAGGAGTGAAAAGGCTGGATCCTAGGGTACATGAATCTTCAATTTTAGAAGATAATGTCAAAATATTTCCCAACAGATTGTACTGGTTTACACGCCAACCACCAATGGTGAAAGTCCTCATTATTTCACATCTTACCAATGTTGACATTGTTCAACTCTTTACATTTTTGATATTCTGTTTTGTATCATGGTTTCAATATTCATTTTTCTGATTACCATTGAGGTTGAACACATTTTCATAGGCTTAGTGCCAATTTGGAATGATCAGTTCATATCTTTTGGCCATTTTTAAGATTAGGTTGTCTGTTTTTTCCTTGAGAACTTATGTAGTTATTTAATATTCTGTTTGACAGTTGTATGTACTGTAGATATCTTTTCTATTCCATGGCTATGCTGTCTTTTAAAGCATTATATTTTTGATACATAGAAGTTCTTATTTTTAATATAGTTGAATTACTACTCTTTTCTTTTGTTACTGATATAATTTTTTGTCTTCTTTATTCTAAGGCCCTGAAGATTTTCTTTTATGTAATCTAAAATATTAACATAGTTTTATATCTCTTATGTTGATATTTAAACAACATGCAATATTTTTGTGTATAAAGCAAGGTGGATGTTTCATGTTTTCATATGTTTGGTCTATTATTTAGGCATTGTTTATTTAAAAGACCATACTTACCTAACCTAAATAAGTGTATACTTCCATAATAGTTCAAGAGTTGATAGGCACATAATTTTATTTATGAGTTGTATTGACTTAGTCATTCACCCTGCCCCAATATCACATGTCTTAATTACTATAGCTTCACAAAAAGATTGATTTCCTTTAAAGCAAATACTCTCAATCTGTTATTTTTCTAGATGTCTTTTCACTGTTATCCCTTTGCTTTTCTGCATACATTTTATAGCATATGTCTATTTACACACACCAAAAATACTTACACACCCCTCTGTTGGGATCTTGTTTGACAATACATTGAATCTATAAATCTTTGGGAAGAATTGACATCTTTAAAATATTGTCTTCCAAATATCATTAACGCAGTCTAAATTTCTAATTGCTTAAGTCTTCTGCAATAACTCTTACCTTAGTTTTATAATTATTTCCCTAAAAGTGTTGCACAACTTTTGCAAGGTTTATTTCCAGGCATTTCATATTTTATGATGCTATGACAATCATATAATTTAAAGCTTTCATTCTCTAATGGTTTACTGCAGATGCGAAATATTTACTGCAGGTGAATATTAACATTTGACCTCTGCAACTTCTCTTTGTTGTGTAATTTGGTAGAAGATGCTTTTGGATTTCCTCATATACAATTATTTCATGAGCAAATAATGAGTTTTATTTCTTCCGTCTAATGTTTAACATTTGCATGTCTTTCTCTTGCTTTATCACACTGTTTATGATGTTCAATACAATGTTAAAAAATCATGGTAATAGCGGCCATCCTTGTCACAGTGAGCAGCACGGAGAAGATGATGTTCAGAGGCAACCGTTTTTATGACATTTGTAGCAGGGCTGTTACCACTGTAAACCCTCTTCAAAATTAATGATATCCTTGTCAACTTCTATTGGTAAGATTTTTTAATGACAAATTGTTCTCGATGAATTGTATCCAATGTTTGGTTCGTTGGTGGGCTTTTAAAAACATTTTTTTTTTTTGAGGTTGGTGGCTTTGTCTGTCACCGAGGAGGTGTGTTTAAATCTTCCTCTACAATTTACTTATCCTGGTAATTTTGTCAATTTTAGCAAAATATATTTCCAAGCTGTATTATTAAAAACTTAAGAAATTTGGAATTGCTATATTTTTTCAGTAAATGAAAAAGTTCTCATTATGAAGTAATGCAGTTTATATTTTCTGCACTTTGTCTTATAGTTTAGTTTGTCATGTATTAGTAGAGCTACACCAGCTTATTCGGTCAGTACTTCTTTTCCTTCTTTTAACTTTAAGTCGTTTGTATGCTCATGGTTTATATATTTCTCTTGTAAGTAGTTGGCATGGGGATACCTTCATACTATCTAATAATCTTTATTGTTTAATTAGAACATTTATTACATTTATATATCACATTATCTATATTTATTTTCAGACTTTATTTTGTTTAGAGCAGTTTTAGGTTTTTTAGGTTTAAAGTAAAACCTAAAACTTGGGAGGAAGGCACAGAGATTTCCCATGAACCCTGTGTCCCCACACATGCACAGCCTCCCCCATTATCAGCATCACTTTGCCAGGTTGGTACGGTTTTCACTAAGGATATGCCTACATTGATACATAGTCACCCAAAGTCCGTTGTTTACCTTAGGGTTCACTCTTGGTATGCGTACTCAAGGGCTGTGGGAGAGAGCATAGGGACATATACAGCCATCATCACGACGCCATGTAGGCATATTCCCTGCCATAAAAACCCTCTGTGCTCTGCCTGTTCACCTCCCCCGCTCCAACCCCTGGCACCCACAGATCTTTTTCTTGTCCCCATACTTTCAGCAAAGGCTCTTCAGTTAGATTTAGATTTATATCTTTCATCTAATTTTGGCCTATTTGTTCTCCTGTCATAATTTTTCTGGGAGGACTGGTGATTTTTTAAAATAATTTTCCTCTTTTACTTCTGTGAAACATACACTGTTTCTATGATTTTAGTGATTACCATCAAAATTACTGCATGAATACTAAACTTGTGAAAGTCTAAAGTCAATCAATATTTTTACCCACTTTCTGCACAATGCATGGACTTTAGATCACATTGATTCCAGTTACCTGCTTCATAACTTGTGTTTATTTTTGCCTTGTAAGCCCCGCAGACATTAATGCACTTTTTATATAAGCACTGTTTGTTTAAATATATTCACTTATTTCCATTTTCTCTGTTTTCATTCCAGCTTACATCTAAGACCTTCCAAATAACATTGGTTTCCTTTTTTCCTAAACTTACTTTTTTTCCCCAGAATTTCCTTTAGTGAGGGTCACCTGGTGTGAAATCGATGTTTTAATTTGCCTGACAATGTTTTTATTTTTCCCTCATTCCAGAGAGATGTTTTCCCACACCCCTGCCCCCTGCCACCTTGAACACACACAAACGGAGATGCCATTCTTCCAGTTTTTATTGCTGCTCAGAAGTCAGTAGTTAGTCTGCCCTTTGTTTGAACATCAGGCTTCCCTTCTCCCTTCGGCTTCTTCCCTCTTGGTTTTGTGGTGCTTGGCAGTTTTTCTATACTGTATTTGGGTTGGATTTTCTTTAATTTATCCTATTTTTGATTCATTGAATTTCTTTTGTCAGTTCTGGAAAGTTCTATGCTGCTATATGTTCAGATATTTTCCTTTCGATATCCTATATACACTCTCCTTCTGGAAGTCAGATTGAAAATAGATCACTTAATCCTCTTTGTCTCATAACTTCTCTGTCACACTTTGTGTCTCTTTGCCTCTTTGTGTTCCAGTCTGGATCATTTCTTCTGAATCTTACAGTTTAATCATTATCTTTTCAGCAGTTTCAAATAGATTGTTCAACCTGATCATTGAGTTTTTAAATTCTCAATATTGTCTCTTCATTTCTAGATTTATATTTTTGTGTTAAATCTGTTGATTTTGACTTCCTGTTTTATACATATTTTCAAGATTCTCCTTCCATTTCTTACCCAGGGACCACTGTCTCTGTTATTTTTGACTGTGAGCTGTTCTGTTCACCCGTGGGCCGTCTTCGAGGCGGGGCCGGTGGTCCGTTCCTCCACGGAGCACTGACGTTTGCTTTTGCAATTTGAACCCACATGGTTTGAAGGTTTTTTAACAAAGTGTGAGCTTCACGTTGCCAGTGTGTGCTAGATGCAACACGCAGTTACAAGTTCTCAGAAACTAGTCACCCTCTCAGCTGCATGGCAGCTTTCTCTGCGGCTCCTTCACGGAAGGGAGGGCACAGGTCTATTTGGGGGAATTAGACGAAGCAGGTTTATTTCTGGTTGAATTCCAGGTTTACGGACATGCGTTGCCTATTAGGGTCTCCTCGTGGGAAAGCTTGGACTATGTCTCGTGTCCTCCGCACACTGTCTTTATTTGGTCATCCCAATATCTTTGGGGGCAGAACAGCTGTGGGTTCCCCTTACCTCTCCAGTTCCTGCCTTCATGTAGATTTTGACTAGCTAATCTCTGCCTATATTATCCATTCTTTTGTGTTTGGAATATAAAAATGTAACTTATGTAGTATTTTAGGTACTTTCAAAGGAAGATGCATTCAAAGAACCTACTACTGAATTGCAGTTTTCTTATTTCTTGACATTTAGCTACGTTGGACTAACCTCAGTGAGAGGCTTTAGTGATATATAAGGGCCTGGGAGGAAAGGATAGCCGTTTTATAAAAACGCCATGGTTTCTATCAATTAGGATCAGAAAGTAATTCATTCCTTTGATTTTTAAGATAAACCTTATAATTTTTTCTGATAATAAAAATGGTATGAATTTATTTTTGATAAAAATATAAAAAACAAGATAAAAATATAAGAAAATTATTAAACGCCGGAGATAATCACTATTTCACTGTTACTATATATTTTGGCATTTTATATACACATGCATGAAAGGGCATACATGTAAACCATTCATATATGTGTATACATATATTTAGATACATATGTGGTTTTTAATGTTTATATGTATAGTATTAGACGGCATTAGTTATACCTCCTCATCTATTTCTTCCTGGTTTAGATATATATGGAATATTGCGTACCATCAATCTACCATGGCTTATTTAACCCTTCTCCTATTTCTGTTTTTTAAAAAATTCCTTACAATAACAAAAACAAATTAATATCTTAGTACATAATTCTTTGCTCCCACTTATTATTTCCTTTTGAAAAATTTTTAGAGAGATTGTTGAGAAATTTTAAAAAATGATTTTATTTACTTATTTTTAGAGAGAGGGGAAGGGAGGGAGAAAGGGAGAGAAACATCAGTGTGTGGTTACCTCTCATGTGCCCCCGACTGGTGACCTGGCCCGCAACCCAGGCATGTACCCTGACTGGGAATCGAACTGGTGATCCTTTGGTTTGCAGACCAGCACTCAATCCACTGAGCCACACAAGCCAAGGCTGAGAAATTTTTTTAGATATTTGGAGGTTCTTGATATATTCTGGCATATTAATATTTATCCCAAAGCTAAATGGTAATCTTTTATGATATGCAAATAATAGTCCTTTAATCACACAGATGTGAGGCTGTAAGAATTAAATAGGATGACTTACATAAAAACTGGGCACTTCCTAGGTGCCAAAAACTGGGCCCATAGTATTGCTATTACCCTAACTCCTGATAACATAGCTGTGCAACAGTTATCAAATAAGTTCAAAGTGGTGAGATTTCAAAATGTCTAAATGGCCTGTTTTTCTGCCTCACCCTTTGCTCTCCTCTCTCCTCCCCACCAATCATTTATCCCTCACCCTCGCTAAGTATTTAGATATTAATATGATTTATTCAAATCATTAATTTGTAAATTCTTCCTTCCTGTAGCTCTATCTTCCTTCCTATACAACACTATCTTTAGCTTGAAATTATATGATATTTGATTTGTTTAGAATTCTTAATACCAGAAAGCCTGCATTAGCAATTGCAAAGAATGATGGAAGAAGCCAGACAATCTGAGCTCTTAGTCTCAGCCTCATCATGACCTGCTGGATTATGTGCACAAGTCATCCCACCCTGTCATGTGTTCTGGGGGAGGATGTACTGCTTGTCCTGGTGGCTCCGTGGGGTTGTGGGAATCAGGCTCCATCTGGCTGAGAACGTGCTCTCGGTGCACCCAGACGGGGTATGCACGCGTGAGGTGCTGTCCATGGGAGCCCGAGTCACACTTCTGGGAGCACGTTTCTGGGCTATATTCCCGGCTGCCTTTTCCTTGGTTTGGTAATTGTGAGCAGAGCCCTTGAGGGCAGAGAAGCTCTGTTAGCACATGGATGCAAGAAGATGAGAGAGAAATGATAATATTTCTTTCTCCATAGGGAACTTCCAGCATCTCCGAGGAAACAGAATTTCTTTTGATCACAAGAGAACAGCAAAGGACATTAACCATGGCGTGTCCACCAATGAGAGGGGACAAGGAGCCTTGCTTGGCTCAGGAGAATGGGCTGGAAGTCCCCGGGTGTGTTTGTATACAGTTCACTGGCTGTGCCGGCCCCAAGTCCAGCACCAGATCTCCTGTCTTCCACGGGCTGCCTCATGGCTCCCTATGTCTTCCCAGAGGCAAGGGAAGAACAGACAAGTCTGGAAGCTCTTAAACAAAGCAATTATCAGGGACCCTTACAAAGTCCCATACCTACAGGACCAGGCAGGTAAATGTGCATGTGTCTGGAAAACAGGAGAGCACATGTTGTCTAAAGAACAGTCGCTGCTCAGCTTCTGCCCTGGCAGCCATTTTGGATAGTGAGGAATCGTGTGTGTGCGCGCATGTGTGCACGCGCGCATGCGCTTAGCAGTGGGGATGGGCCTTGGGCAATTAGCACATCTATGGGCTTGTGGAACCAGCCACAGCAGTGATGAATCATCACTCACGCCCGTGACTGTCTGCACTGGATCCCTCCAGGAGCTACCTCTGTCTATACAGTGCCACCACAGTGCCACAAGAGTTAATATCTTCCCCAGGCCTAAATGTGTCTCCCTCTGGGTGTCCGAGGGCAAATCTGTAGAAACAATGTTTCTTAGAGCCAAACATACGCCTCTGTTTCAAAGGGACTCCCCAGGCCAACCCTGATGGGGCCAAACCAAATACTCCTGAGAGCGGGACGGGACCTGGAACTGCTGGTTTCAGTCTTCTCTTCTTCAGGAAAGGAAATCTGTTCAAAGTCAGCTTCTAAGGCAGTTCTCACTTATTTTAGTTGCTTTGCTTCCTTTCTGTCCCATTTTCCTTTCCGGTTCCTTCTGCTGCACCTCTTCTGCAGAAAACAAAAGTGTTCCTTCTTTCCTCATATCCGCTAGTCCTGCATTCATAGCCACACATCCCGAAAGCCCAAACCAAACAGTGTAGGAGGAAAAGCAGAAACTGCTACTCTTACAAGGGGTGGGACAGACTTTTTTTTTTTTTTTTTTTTAGCAGCATAGGACAGGAAGGATAAAGCTAGAAATGATTAGCTCTGGGTGACAAAGTGTCAAAGTCTCTCACATACTTCAATACTTCAGAAATGATAATCAAGCTCTTTTCAAATTTGCTTTTGGACCTTTTACTCGGAAGAGATAGGTGCTGACAGCTCTTCTGGGGCCCCAGAGGACTGCTCTGCCTGGGACTTTTGTCATTTCCTGAAAGAAGGGGAGAGAACCATCCCCATGACCCCTCTGTAGAGGTGGCCAAAGATAAACACTGCCAACTAGGCACTGGGCTGACATGGGCCTTTGGGTTCTCAGAGGTTTGTTAGAAATGTGGACGGCCCCGGAGCTCCCAGCCAGCCATCTGGGAGATAGCAGGTCAAAATGTCATCTCAGACTTTACCCTCCAACCATTGAAGAAATGTCTTTGGTTGGTGCCGAAGGTAGTCCCATGTAGCCTTGTGGAAGTAGCATGACTGAAGCATAAACACACCTCCTTCTCCCAGACGCTTGGGGCTCTGTTTACAGATTAAATCTCAGGATGTGTATACTCGATGTTCTTACTCCAGGATATTAATGGTCCAATGAACTTGTCTGGTGATGGCTCCGTCACATTAACGTCTGATGGACGGTTCAGATGTGAAAGGTGCATGAGACGTGCTGAGGGCTCTGTGTGTGCGCGTTGGAGGCCGCAAGGCTGGAATGTGAGCTTGTTTAGAGTGAACCCAAACGGAGTCGATTTAACCCTGCAGGAGTCGAGGCATCTTAAATACCACAGCCCCAGAAGGCAGGGTCTTGATAAATAAAATGAAATGGGCAAAATATTTACCTTGTGACTCGCAATCTGACTAATGGAGTCTAGAAGCCTTTCTGGGAAGCTTTATGGGTTTTTAAGCTTTATTTCAAAATCTATAGTCAGCTGAGAGGTCAACGGGAGGAAGGGCAGGTACTTCAAGCCTGTTTAAACCTTGTGGAGAGAACCTCACCTTAGGTGACGGGCGTGGCTAGGCTAAGGAGTAATCTCTCAGAGTCATTGAGCACTGAGTGGGTGTCCACATCTCATCCACGTCTGCGCTAGGCAACGAACGGGAGGAACACATTTTTGATTCGGGCGATGGTGCACAGTCTGACTGGGAGGAAAGGCCAGCTCCCAGGAAACCTATACAGAACCAGATGGGACCAGGAAGCCTAATGCCAAGGGATATGGTAGAAGAAGATACAGGCAGACGCTGAAGGACCCAGTAAGATTTGCCAACGTTCTCCTCCAAGAGTGCACTGGCAGCTTCAAGACAGGAGCCTGAGGTGACCCAACGGGAAAACATAACGAGAGCCATCTCAGAGCATTTGAAAGCACTTGGTGTCCTTTCACACATTATCTTGGGCAAGAGTGTGTGGTGCCAGAAATGACTGGAAAAAGAGAGGTTGGGGGCAGTGGGTTCCCTCTCTTTCCACGCTGTGTCTGCTAGTTAGTGTCTCCTCTTTGGCCTTCCATCTTCTCTCCACATCCTACCCACAACCATTTGGACGTGACAGAAGCCACAGAGCTGAGGAAAGAAGGACAGCTCTGGGATTCCCCAGTGACTTCTACCCGATTCTCACATATGCATCTATGAACCACCTTTCCTAGGGTTTTGGTGAGGACATGACAAATGCTCCTGTCTCACTAAGGATCCTCCAGAGTCCAAAAGTCAACTAACCCAAAGCCCTAGAACTGGGAAGAACAAGGAAAACCAGTTCTGATAAAATGGTTTATTTTAAGTTTAACAAAAAATGCTATAAAAAACAACTGTCATTTTTCCTGGATCTTGCTTTATTATTATGAGTTGAAAGCAAACATCAGATACATGTGTATATTTATACAATTTTAGTCATTTCCAGAATATTTAACTAAATATAGAACTGCTTTAAAAAAAAAGTTTTTGGGTTTTGTTTTTTGTTTTTTTTATGTGAGTGAGCGTCTTTGTTTCATGGACATCTAAGAAACGATCAGAACGATTTCAGCCTTTTAAACACCCATCCAGTAGAAGCAATTCCACAAGAACAGAGGCACTGGCTTCTCGCCCATTTCAGTGGCCATTAACTCGGCCAGCACTGACTGAGCCCATGTGCCAAACCCCGTGTCAGGTACTGAAGACAGAGAGGTGACTCAGACATGGTCGCTGCCTCTTCAAACTACCTGCTCTTCAAGAAGCTGTAGCTGGGCAGTGCTCCGTACGGACCTCCCTTTCGCAGGACAAAGAGTTCCCCAGGAAACACTACCCAGCATCTTCAATTCCTTGCTTTCATGACTCATACTGAAAACGTCCAGGCTGAATTGAGCTTGGGTGGGGGGGCGAGGGGGGAGAAGGAAAAGAAAGAAAAATGAGAAGTAAATACATTTGACAATAAATTTGAGATCATAAACCTTGGGATTCTTTTCATAATACCACGTACTTCAAAACCAGGCAGTATTTTTCATTCGACGTGGATTTAAAGGTAGCTCAAAGAAAACATGGGATTAACTGTAAGTAGTAAGATAGTGAGCGTGAGCCAAGCTTCCAAATAAACACATCAGAGACTAGGTCTAAAAAAAGACAGAACACAAATAACCTCCTCTTGATGTGCCTAAGGTTTCGTTTAACTGTTCCCAGGTCACGGACTCACTTGCCAAAAAGAGGTTAACTCCAGTGCAGCGTGGCAGCATTTCAGGAAACAGGTTTTGTGCCCGTGGCCTGTGGCGGCTGGGTCGCCGGAGGCCCAGTCGGTGAAGTGGCTCTTGGATGAGCACTTTTGAAAACGCTTTAGCGCACTTGGGTGAATGGGCCACGCTTTCGGAGCTTGGAGAATATGGGCCTGAACAAACACGGGCTTGGCTGACGCCCAGATGCTGATGTCTCCAAATCAAAGAATTAGCCGAAATACATTTGTTTCGAGAGGCTGTGTGACCTTGGGCAGCCTACTTCCCTTCCTAGGCTAAGTGTCCTCCCTGTGAAACAAGGGGCTTGGACGAGCTGCTCTTTCGAATCCTTCCTAGTACACAGAGGCTCTTCCCCTAGGACTCAACACAGGAAGGCTGGCCTCTGCCCCCAGAAGCTTCCAACTGACGAGAGCGGTAAGGTAGCCAAGGCCTTAGCAGCTCAGCCGCAGGGCGATTTCCATTCACGGTCATCTTTCGCTGGGCCTGGAGGATGCGCAAGGGCATTATATCATTTCCAGGCAAAGACCTAAGTTCTCTTTTCAGGTCACGTGATTTCTCTTCCAACTTTGCACTTCATCATTTGCTGCCTCATCTGACCTAACTCACTGAGTCTCCTGATTTTCATGTGCGTGGAAGTTGCCTGGGGATTTTGTTAAACATACACGTTCCTGGGCCCTGCTTCCAGTGATCCTCATTGAGTCCATCTGGGCTGGAGCCGGGAATTAGAATGCTGAACAAGCCCCCCCGCCAAGGGTTCCCATGGACTATGCCGGAAGAACACTGTTCTAACTCTTCTGAACTTGGGGTGCATCTCCCTCATTGACTTAGCCTCCTCGGAGCCAGAGACCCATCTGACATTGCAACAGAACAGAGAGCACAGCAAAGGGGGTGCGCCAAGTATTCGATCACATGCAACGAGGAAGTGAAT
Source organism: Mormoops blainvillei (assembly GCA_004026545.1). Lineage (NCBI taxonomy): Eukaryota > Metazoa > Chordata > Mammalia > Chiroptera > Mormoopidae > Mormoops > Mormoops blainvillei. The sequence continues at coordinate 151,516 of PVJD01002844.1, read as the reverse complement.
CAATGAATGAATTAGGCTCATAGAGTAGGAAAGGTCATTATCGCCGCGGTCTACCAAACACAGAAGGCACGCAATGCTTGAGAGGCTGAGCTGAGTGGGAGAGGGCGTCTAAGACGGGTTCCAAAGCCGGGTCTCCTTGGAGCCACCAGAAACAGTAGGCTGCTCGCAAGGGGATGTTTCTTCTCCAGAAAACACATCTGTCCAGAGGGAGTCCCTAAGCCTCCGCCGTATTTTAAGCTGCATCCCTCAAAATGTCAAAAGTGGGATTAAAGTGTAAATGATTGTCAGTTCGCTGCTGTCCTCCTGGTACTGTGTTGAGCATTACAGGCCCTTTGGGGATGTAGGACAGAGGGGGAGGGGTGGGGGAGGGGACCGTCTTTAAATGTAACTGAATCGAGTGAGCTCTGGTGTGTCTTGGGGGGATAAAGCAGTTCACAGGCTGCTACTTTTTTGTGACATAGCTTTTATGAGGGGAGAGCCAGAATATTAAGCTCATTGCTTCCAGATGGGAAGGTTGGACAAGACAGAGAGGCCCTGGCTCCGAGAGCCTGGACGCCGTGGTGCGATATGGTTGTGACATATTGAAGTAATCGAGATAGAAGATCTGGCTTTAGCCAAGGCTGTCAGATAGATACTTTTTAAAACATTACATGGTTTGTAACAAGGTATTGTGTATCCTCCCAGAAACCCTGCAGCCTCAGTCCCTGGGAAGGTGGTGGGGGGGAAAAGTGTGCTTATTTTGCTTGAGTTACTAAAGCTCCTTTTTATACATGAAGAATTTGGCATCTCCTGGCCAGGAGTGGCTGAGCCAACAGTCCGATGCACTTGTAATGTAGACCGTGCTAGTGACTCGCTAAGTAAGTCCAGGTGCTTGCTCAAGAGGCAGGGTCCTAAGCACTCCCTTATTTGAGCCCTGGAGCCATCATGGCCCAGCGCCTCGAATGAGCCTCAAATCTGTTTAATAAATCATCTGTCTATTTATAGAGTTAATCCAGGGAGAAATCCTTGGGATTGTCTGGTGGGGCCTCTTCCACCAGAGGGCGCCTAATGCCCGCCTCATCAGGCTGGGCTGCTCTTAATTGATAAGGGATTTCAGTTCCCCCTGGAAGCCCTTTGTCCCGTCCCTTCCTCCCTATGTAACCTCCAGACCCTGGATACAAGCGCACGGATCAAAGCTGGCTGGGATGGGGGAGAAAACCCAGACCCCTGTGGAGGGTCTCCTCCTGCAGCGTCCACAGTGAGAGTTTTGTTCTGGCTCAGCCTGCCTGTGCACACTGGAAAGGGAAAGCAGGTGTTCAGAAATTCCCAGTTTGCAATGTGCTGGTTGTCTTGTAATTCTCTTAGTCAGGAGACGGCCCCTTCCTTGGCGAACTTCACACCTGAGAACAGGTCAGGCATCCCTAGGGACCCAGTGTCTGCTTCGCATTTCAAAGGTTGGGAACTGTTAAGCTTGTATTTTGATTAAAATTTTGTATTAGCTTTCTCCCTTCCCTTTCAGTGTAATTTCTGGATATTTAATTTCAACCCATCATCTGAGGGGAGAGGGGAGGAGGTGGTTGATGTGAAACAGCACACAGGGAAAGGCAGCCAAGTCCAAGTCTGAGAAGGGAGCAGCTCGGAGCTGTGGAGATGGGACAATAAAATCTCTTTTGTTCTCCAAGGCAGGCTCTAAAGCTAATGCCCGTCAGGGGCAGGAGACCTGTCCTGAGCTGGGGGTCAAGGTGACCAGTTGTCCAGGCTGGCCTCTCTGCTACCTCTGCGGCCTGGGGCAAGTCTCTGAAAGTTTTGTGGCTCCGGCCACCTAGTGAGGCTCTGGGGAGATGAATGCCCACCATTTGCCACTGGCCATAGGGATAGGGGAAGAAAAATAGTGAGTCTTCAGAAAAGCTAGTCTCTGGAGTCTGTGATAGACATTAATTATAATGACCCAGCTTCAAAGTGACTCAACCTTCAGGTTATGATGATTATGCCAAGATGGATAAAGGAACATCCTTTAGCCTACCTCAGTCAAACATTAGCCCACCTTGGTCTTTCTGTCGGGTGCTGGTCACTTATCCAAACGTCTGCAGGGTCCAAGCAGGCCATACAAATGTCATGATGAGGGCATGCCTGGGAGAGGGAGGTGCACACTGAAGACCTGCTGACCGAGCAACTAAGAGTGGGCCTGCTATGATACATTAGGGAATGGTGGAGACCACGCCAAACTGGAAGGTACATGCCCTATCTTTGATGTTCAAATTATTGTTCTTTAAAACACTGCTTTAAATATCTTCTGGCTGAAGGACTACTGATTTTGGATCTGTGGGTCCACTTTTTAAAAATTTATATATTTTTTAGGCCTGCATAAAAGACTGAGACAGAAGGAAAATAAATTTGGTAGTAAAGGAAGTCCCACATCTGCTCTGTGAAGCCTGACTGTAAGATCCTATCTTTGGTCACAAAACCGTTCTATTCATCATTCTACGTACCCACTTTGGATTAAGGAAGCCCAGTCACTTTGGAAATGGTATGCATGAGGGGTGACCTCGAGCAGGAAGGACCGTAGCAGCATCCTCTCTTGCAGAACTCCACACGGTGGACAAATGACGAGCTAATGATCGCCCCTTCCTCATCTTCCTCAGAGAAAGTCCACACCCACGAATCCACGAGGTTACGATGGAGCCAGCGGGATGACTGGCCCGGGCATGGAATGGGGCTTCAGTTTCCTAAAGTGGGGATTCTACTTCCCTGGCTCCCCATAACGCGCTGTTTGTGAGGATCCGCGAGATAATGTCCCGTGAAAGGGCTTTGTGAATTGCCACGCGCAGAATGAATACAACAAGTTCACACTGTTGATTCCGGGGGAACGTGGAGGAAGAGTCCTCATACTGGTTCAGCATATCGAACTGCTTGCATGAATGGCATGCTTTTCTTTATAGTTGAATGAAGTCCTCCATTTATGGGGCCAACCTTTAATTTCCCTAGTGTTCCTTACTTGAGTTAACGAGTCCAAAGCTCCCGTTTGCATGTGACCCCTAACCCTTACTCACTGCTCACCCAACACTCAGCTCTCTCCTTAGAATGGATGTGAGGTGATGATCCCAGGGTGGAGGGGCACCCGTCGGTGGCTCTCTGCGCCCTGCTTCCTCCATACTTCCTGCAGTGGGTCCCATTCTCAGTCATCTGCTGTTTGCGTTTCTGTATTTGCCTCAAGAATATTCGGTTGCAGATTGCAACCTTATACTTCAGGTAAAAGTGTACCGTGATTTCACCCTAGAGCCTAAAGGGGTGCACCTAGCATTAGTCATGGGCAGGTAAAGTGGAGGTGGAGGTCCAGGGCAGCTCTTCCTGCCAGAGCCCTGCTCTGTTCCCCGCTCCGGTGCAGGCAGATGCTTACGGTTATGTTTCCAATAAGAGGCATAGATTTGCACTGCCTAATGATCAAAGTCAAACTGCTAAGCCTGGAATTCGAGGCTCTCCAAATCTGGCAAGATCTTTCTTGCCTGACCCTCCCCCACTTCCTTATTAACACTCCAGGTTTCAGGCACCACGGAGCACCTCCCCCCTCCCCTTCCACGAACACGTCCCACATTTTCTCACGTCAAGCCTTTATGCATACAATTTCTTCCGCCTGAATTCTCTTTTTTCTGGAATGCCTGCCTGCTACAATCATGAGCATTTTTAGAGCTCAACACTTATGTGCCCCTCATCTTTCTGTAGAGAGGGCGTGGCAAGGTGGAGAGTTTCACCGCCCTCTCCAGGAGAAGGAAAGTTGGAGAGGTACCGCCAGGCTTTCTCTCCATCTCTCAGTCATTCTTCCAAAGGGAGGAGGAAGTTTGCACACCGGCCCCAGCCTCGTGCCCCTCTTTGTAGACCTCCATCTGCCTGGAGTTCAGTGGCTTCTGGGCTGGCTCCTACCTGTTCCTGCTGACCAGGGCTTGGGGCTTTGGGGCTGCCTTCTAGAAGCAGTGAGGAGGCCTCTCTCTCTCTCTCTCTCTCTCTCTCTGTGCCTGTCCTTCCATGACGGGACTGGCCTGAAGCAGCGATGCTCCTGCAGGAGGCAGGGTGAGCCCATCTGCCCGTAGCCCCAGCCCTGTCCTCCCAAGCTTGCCCCACACTGCAGACTACAATGGTGAGGGGATGGCCCACATTCTCCCATCCAGAGACAGCGGCAGCAATGCTGATGGTGTGAGTTCCTCATTCTCATTGCATCTCTGTTGCCTACTTGGTTCTGAATCCTGAGGAGGAAGAGAGGCGTTACTAATTATATCCTCAAACTTCAACGACCAAATATCACATTTTCAAAGAGGTCTTCTCTGGGTTCCCTTACTTGGCATGCTCGTCTCCTCCCTTTTTCCTCTCAGCCCATCTCTGATAGCATTTCAGTTGTACTTCATTTGTTCATCTGTTTCTTCAGCACGTATTTATGGGTTTTTGGAGAGCTGGGGTTGTGTGGATTTAGATGTGATATAATTCCCTCTGAAAATCCAACTCTAGACATGTGTGTGATATAATGAGAACAAAATTGGACAGAAGGCCTGGAGTTAGGTCTCAGATGGAGGTTTATAAAATACTGAGAGCCCATTAGGTGCCAGCAATAGTGTTTGGTGCCTTTTGAGACATAATCTTGACATAGTTGGGTAACATTATCTCCTTTTTAAAATGAAGCTCAAAGACAGATACAAAACCTACCAAACACAGTGATAAAGGAGCTGTGTCTGCTTAGGGTCACGTAGCCAGTAGCTGGTCGAGCCAGGGTTCCTGACATCGAATGCTCTCCTCTCCGTGTCACAGCCCACGCACATGATTTCTGTGCCTCTTGCAGTCCCTCTGCAGGGACAAGGGTAACCAATAAAGTCCCTTTATGGTGATACAGGCAGTAAATGACAAAGGCGAAAACCAATGACCCAGGATGCGAGTGTGCCATGCAGGGCTAATCCCCAGGGCCCTGGCCAACCCTGGCAGGCTTAATGGGAGCAGCAGGGTGGGCTGGGGCCCCGGAAGACACGTTCTGGAGTGGGCATCGCCTGGGAGGGGAGCTCTAGGTGGGAGGTCCCACAGCACCAGATAGAACGAGGGAGATTCGGAACACAGTGAATTTACCCCCCAGCCTGACCCAAGGTGGATATTTAGATGCGATGGCAGGTAGAGGTAGAAAGGACAGTTAATTAGGTCTTTACTTGGCAGGACAGCAGTAACGTTCAACTTAAAATGAACCATAGTATCATCTTTTTGAAAAAGACATATACCCCCCTCCCCACCCAGTCCTACTGAATCAGAATGTCCAGCATGGATGGGCTGGAGCCATAATTATTATTTTGAAACCCTTCCCAGTGACTCTGAGGCTGAGTAAAAGCTGAAAGTCACAGAGAAAGGGGTAAAGACTCTAAGGCAGGGCCCGGGTCCCGGGCTTAGCTCGATGAGTCCTGGATTTGAGTTCCGGCCTTGGAATGTACCGTGCTCCAGTTTGGGGAAAACCTTGGTGTGTGCCTCAGTTTTCTCCTTTTTAAGATGGGAGCAGTGATAGAACGGCCTGCCCCCCTCAAAAGGCCATTATGATGAAAAAGCAAACTGTTGTATTTGAAAGCCCAGTGCAGCACATGTGCACAGGAGAATCTGGGTAGAGGTGAGCTGGCGCTCTGAATTGGGAGGTGGAGAAGGTTGGATTGGAAGGTGTTTGGGCTGGCAGGGCGCCCAAGCAGGTCTGCGCACTGAGGATTAGAGCGTGCCGGGTAGTGGCGAAGGCCCTGACTCAGGTGTGACTGAACCAGCACAGCAAAGGCGTGGCCTCGAGGACATCCGTGTGGCCACAGGCCAAAGCATGCAGATTCTCTGTGGGTGAAAGGCAAGGCAGTTGTCATGTCTAAAAATAGAATGGGTGTTGTAGTGACCAAGAGTCCAAGCTTGCTCCCAACGCTGGACTGGGCGCCGTGAAATACTGGAGGGCCGCGAGGTGCAATTCTAATTTTACGAAAATCGTCTTCTTTAGTACAAACTCAGAAGCAACTTTGCTGGGGGTCCATGTCCATACACTGTGTCTTTCGGAATATTATCAATGATTCCAAAGAGATGTCAGGTGCAGAAGTACCGGGAGAGGGCCTGTCAGGCAGGAGGTCCTGGGGTCTCTGACTCTAGCATCTTCCAGTGGGCAGGGGAAAGGACGGGGAACCAAACTCGAAAGGTTCCAAAAATTCCGATGTGTAATTCAACACGCCTCACGCTCCCACTTCGGCCTGACCCGGGCCTCTGGATCCATTCGCTCTGATCCCGAAAGAGTTACTACACCTCCAGGTGGGCGCTGGCTCCCTTCCTCCTGCTCTGGCAGCCCCAGGACCCGTTATCTCATGAACTTTCTCATGTCCCTGGGAGATAAGTGTTTCCTTATGCTAATGACTGTGGCCCTCATTTCACAGCTGAGCACGTGCAGACAGAGGGATGGGCCTGAAAAGAGGGAGGCGTTTTCTTCCCTTTCTCTGGACTCTGTCAAGTTCAAATCATAAAACGGAAAGCACAGGAAACATCTCTGAGCATTTTCAAACCTGAAGTAGCAGGGAGCAGCGCTGGGAGAAGGAAGACTTGGTGTGGGTTTGCCGTGCGGTAAAATTTATGTTCAATTTGTGGGGCGGGGGTGTGGGGGAGGCGGTGGATAGTTCCTTTTTCTTTTCCTATGCCCATAAAAAAGATGGGGTTCCAGGAATAATTTCAGGCAGGCTTCATTTTGCACATGAGGAAAGGGAGGCCAAAGAGGGAAACTGTTAAACAGGCAGTGAGGAGAAGAGCTGATCCCGCCCCCAAATCTTAGGTGCATTTTTGTCCCACTGTCCTTGCCTAAACTGTTACACATGCTCCTCCCTGGGCCGATTCTCTGGGCAGGCAAAGGCACATCCAAGGGTAGTGCTGCTTTTCTTCAAGGTCATCGTGAGAGCCTGGCTGCAGGCCGGACTTATCTGAAGAGTTTGAGAAACATATTGAAATTATCAAGACTTGGAACGCGGCCTTCATTTGCACTAAGCTTTCACCGCCTTATCGAGTTCCTAGACTTGAACTTCTCAAGGTTCAGTCAGTCAGTTTTATTTGCCTCATCGGAAGCTCTGTAATCATAGGCTTGTCCCCCAGGCTCGGGGTGAGGATTCTGGGAGGTGTGGGAGCCATGCTGTCTCCACGGCCCTCCAACGACTGAGCAGGGAGAGGTGTTCTGGGAAAGCCCCCCTGACTGAGTGTGGACCCCAGGCCTGGCATTGGGATGGAGCACAGACTGGGTAGGAGGATAAGCCATCAACACAGGGCTGTGGGCCTGGGTTACAAGAACCAGCATGGAGTGCAGTACAGGGTGACTCCTTTCAATGCAAGTGACTTGTTATTAGAGGCTCCCCATAATCTCAAATTTAAATCATTCAAAATAATTTTCTCATAGGCATAAAGAAGGAAGGACGCATTTTCAGACTTACAAATGTATAAGTACCACAATAATGTAACTTTTTTGCATTTGGATTTACTTTTAAAACAGTAAATACGTACTATGTCAGTAAAGACTTCCAGGAAACTTAGAGATGTTTGTTCAGTGATTCTTTTTATTTTCTTGGGGTGAGCTCTACTGTTTTCCTAAGTCCATTCTAAATCAACTGCTTGAGTTATCCTGGCAGATATCTGGTCATCTTCATAGCATTTTATCACATCTAAGTCTCTTTTGAAATGTTGTTCTTCTCTGGAATGTTTCTTAGCAGAAACATTATCCCCACCACTTAATGCACCCTTGGGTGGCACTGACAGGAGATATAGAAAACATTTTAAATTATAAGAACTCAGAGTAGTGAAAGAAATGGCAGCAAGAGTTCCCCTCCCCCACCTTTTTGGGAAAACAACAGGAAGCCCAGGGGAGGACTTCACATGTGCCGAGGAGCACAGGGTTGCCGTAGGACCATAGTGAAAGCAGGGTTCCCAGCTGACTTGACCTTATCGATCATTATGCAGTTCTTAATTTTTATGAATTTTAAGATTTGAGTTGCTCCAAATTTCGTCATTTTTTGTGTTATGTTTAAATACATCTTTCTGCCATACTGTGCAATATACAAAATAAAGTAGAAGTTCAGAGAAGGGAGTGGGGAAGAAAAAACGATTAGAATCAGGATTAAAACTCAGAACTTTTGCTTGTGGACAGTTACATGTATGGCTTATTGAGCAACGCGCCCTCTAACAACGTGCCACTCTTACATTCTTAGCACCTCTGGAACACCCCGTCGCCTCCTTCAGGGAAAATCACTGCTGACAAAACATCATATTAGGCGTGCTCATTTTTTTCGGTCCTCATGGCAACACCAGGATGTCAGTCTCTTTATGTCAAGTGGACACCGGGTACTTGTGTCATTTCCTTGAGTCTCTACGCTCTCTGAAATTGTGGCCCTGTGAGTTCTGGTTGCTTTGGTAGTTCCAAATTCCATTGTTTATCTGCCCGGCCCCTCAAGATTGCCTCTTAGCAATTACCCTTTGCCAGGCTTCTTGGCCACCCTCCCAAGAATTGACAGATTTGCCTCATCAAGCTGTGCTGGAAAACCTGTGCCCGTACCCTAGCCCCATACATCTTGGCTGCTTCAGTAACTCTCTGCTGCCTTTACTTCATCTGCTTTCTTTACTGTTCTCACCTGGGACAGTGGGCTGCTCCAGCTACTGCCTCATCGCCGGAAGTGGAAGGCAATGTCTTTCTGAGATTTGTAGATAGAAATCTGGGTCATTCTTTTTAGCAGATGAATGGAATTTACATATACAGTGCATTGTATTAATTTATAGATGGCGTTTGGATGTTTTCCAATTTTTCACCGTTAAAGATCATGTTGTAATGAAGATTCTTATTGTCTCGTGCGCATCTTTGAGAATCCGTCTAGAACAGGCATCTGGAAGTGGAATTGCAGAGCCAGAGAGGACACTCCCTCTTAATTTCATTGCTTTTTGCCTTTGCTTTCTGAGATAGATGGAAACATCTATTCTATTTTCCCCAGCCGTGTATGAGTGTGCGTATCACTAGCTTTGGTAATATTTGATTGTGAGACCATTTAAATTTTCCTCATCAAATGGAAATGGATTTATATCTCCTTATTTTGATTTTAGTGGATTCTCAAGTTCATTTCATTTTGAGGCTCCTCTTCTAGAAATGCCTGTTCACCTCGCTGATCTACCCTTCAGTTGGGTTTTCAAGTCCATTGACCACAGATCTGACCCACGCCCACGGTCCTTGCAGCTGCAAACTCAAAGGTGGCTTCTTCCAACAGACTGTGTGGAAAGCCCACAAGTGCCCTTATCCCTTCAGATTTTAGTTACTTCTTACCACTCTCCTATTCCGTTATCCCAACCCTGCAGCCGTGCTCATCTCTGACCCACTCCAGGGATGCTTTTCACGCAGACCTCATCCACAAAGAACACTCCATCCTCTGAAAACCCCCATCTGTTATTTTCAGTGTCTGCTGCCACAGTACAGTCTAGAACTGTGTTTTGCCTTCTCATGCCCCCCAAACCAACTGTGTTTTGTTTTCTCATGTCCCTCAAAGCCTGTGAGGCCAGGGCACTAGAGTGCGACAGAGCTGGAAGCAGACATGTCGGCCACGTGGATTCTCCCTTTACTAAGGGAGATCTTGAACAGGCCACATAACCACTCTGCATCCATTTCTTCATCTGTAGAGATCACAATGCCAACCTCACAGAACTGTTGTGACGATGAATGCCATGACGCCTTTATCGGAATGCCTGACCTAATATTCACTCAAAAAAACCTTAGCTATCCCTATAATAATTATGATTTTGTATTTTTCCCCACCCTAGGTTCCTGAAGGGGATTTCAAACACACTAGGTTGTCCTTGACCTCTGCGGAAGCCTCTTATGTACCAACATTTACTCTTTGTACATTACCTCCTGCTCACTGGCCCTTTGGTTCCTCCCACCCTCGCCCCTGGACTGCATGGTGGTAAGTGTGTCCTAAGATCTGGGCAGCGTAAGAGTACAGGCAGGGAGCATGTTTGAAGGGGGTGCCTGCATGACTCAGCATGGAACCCACTGAATCATAAAACTGAGATGAGGGGCCCCATTGCCTCCTGCCGCATACGAAATCCTGGGAGCCCCAGGCCATGACTAGCCCAGCTCTGGCTGCTGCCCTAAATTGTGCCAAGTCTGCGAAGCATATTTTCTTTTCATCAGTTAACCCAGATCAGCAGCTTCTGAAAGCCCCAAGCTTCCCTGAGATTATTTGCTTCGTTACCGTAAGAATCCCAATACTGTATAGCGCTTTAATGGGCAAGATACTTACACATCTATGATGTCACATGGCCTCCAAAATGATGCTCATCGATAGTCAGGGAGCATTAACCCCGTGCCGCAGATGACTCAGAGAGGGGAATAACTTCCCCAGGTTCATAAAACTGAGAAGGGACAGGAATAGGCTTGAATTCGGGGCTTTGAATCTGAGTGATTATTGATATTGTTAATATCTGTAGTCCTTACTGTGTGCTACACACTACATTGAATATTTTTACTCCTGTTATTCCATTTATGCTCATTTCACATGCTGATGAGGTAAGGCTAAAGAACGACGTGACTTGGCCCAGGTGCGTGACAAGTGACAGAAGAGTGAAAACTAGAGCCAGAGCTCCGTGGCGCTAGAGCCATGGCTTTTACCCACACGCCGTGCGGCTGCCACATCTATGGGTGATGAAGCATCAGGAGGCAGGAGGACAGCCTCCCCTCAGGCTGTCTAGGCTGAGGTGACACTCACATCCAGTCTTCAGAGGGAAGGGACGTCCCCATTCTTGCCTTTCACCTCCTCCCCGGGCACCACCCCTCCCCTGGGTGCCAGGCCCTCTGCAGGGGCTGGCCCAGCTCTCTAGGAGCGTCTAGCCCTTTGGGGGTAGAGACCTGGGCCTGAGCAAAAGGAGTGTATGTTTTTGACAATAATACTTATGCCAACGTGGACATAGGACAGTCATTCAGGAGCATGCGGGAGAACTTTTGAATGTTTATCTAAGTGGTCTTTGTAATAATACCACTTTATGTTCTCAATGACATAAATTGTAAAGCATCATTTTGGTGTAAAGGAAACCAAAGAAAAAAAATCATTATGAACAAGCACATGGGGTGCTTCGAAGAGGCTATAAACCCCATTCATTCACTTGTCAATTAGGCTGGGGGGTGCTGGTTCGGTTGGGCAAGGAGACCCTTTTAAACATTCCCTTGGCATGAACTACTGGATAGAAAAATACCCAGATTGGGGGATCAGAGAGGGAGACCATTAAGACATTAACTTAGCTCCCACTTCTGACAAGCTTCTTCTTGGACTAGAGCACCAACCTCCTCACTGGCTATCTGCCCCCACCGTCCCCACCTTAATGTTACCCTTGTCCGTGTGATCGCAGTCCATCTGACATACAGAGCTCACGATGCCTTTCCTCTGCTAAAAAATTCCAGTGATGCCCACTGTCGAAAAACACTAGGTCACCTTTAACTCCCTCACGTGACCTTCATACCATTCATGACTCCCGTCTCATCCATCCCGTCCTTCCTTAGTTTCCTCTTTCTTGTCACTCCCTGTCCCTCAGCCTGCGCTCTCCTACTGCCTGTAACACCCTTCTCTCCCTTTTTTCCCCAGGAGCCCAAGCTCTCCAGACCAACTCAACGCCACATGCTTAGCCAAAGCTTTCCCACCCACCACCATGCGTTGTCCTTTGAGCTTTTTATCATAGACTCAATTAGCTTGTATTACAGCTATTTTGTACATATGTATTTATCTATACTGGCTAAACTGCGAGTACCTTGATGGGGAAAAAAAAACTGGTCTTATTCATCAGCGTATCGTCAACACCCATCACAGTCCCTAGAATATGACAGATACTAAAAAGTGCCTAAGAGGGTGCCAGACCTAGAGACGCACAGGGATCTGAACTACAGACAGACAGGACTTCCAGGTGTGGCTAGGGCTCGACTGGATGGAACGTGTGAGCTGGGCCTCATCACACAGGTAGTGATTTCATGAAGGAAGCGAAAAGCAATCCCTTGCCCAGGTAGGGTAAATGCAAGAGGAAAAAGCATTCCCGGTGGAAGTAAGTGGTCCAATTGGAGCAAAGGAAGGTGCAGCCAAAAAAAAAAACCTTCAAAAATACTGGAGGCTGAAGTTCACTGAGAAGTATCATTTGCAGAAAGTGTTCATGCTGAAGTGAAGGTCCTTGGCTTGCAACGCAGGTCACCTGTTTCCATGAACTTCCAGATAGCAGAATAAAAGGCGAGAGCCCACATATGGGATGACTTAAATTGGTGCGAGGGAATGTGTGTGTCACTCTGATCGGGGGTGGTACGTGCTGCATTATTAGGCCCAGGCGGAGGCCACAGTACAGTCATAAATCAAGAAGCGGGTGTTTAAAAAACAGTGGAAGTGTTAAGGAAACATGAAGTGGCTGACCTGTGGGGCTGGGCTGTTACTCCCTACAAGAATTTCGATGACTAATGATGTGGATAAATAAGTGCTTAAATTTCTCATAACCACACGTGTAATTTATTTAATTCAGGGGGTATTATGCAGTTCTGGGAGCCCTTTAAGACAACGGTGAGCAGTTAGTTGGAAAAGGTTTCCCACTCTTCAAAAGAGGCTGGTTCCTTTTTCTTCCAAACAAGATTTTTTTTTCCTGATAACTGGGATTAATGTATAGAAAGATGGGATTTAGGAGTAGCCACCCATCCTTCTAGTTTAATTTATAGTTTTTGAAGTTCAGCCTATAGATGATCATTCAGTTGGGTCTTTGAGAGCCTTTAAAAAAATTAACATAACTGAGACAGAGGTGAGTCACGCCTAAGGATTTATTGGATCACATTGACAGAGATTCAGGGCAATCTGCTAATGGAAGAGCTTCTGTGCTTTGCGGCGGAAGGAAGTCAGGTAATCGAGGCCTGAGACTAGCTGCCGACCACGCGGTTCATCAGCTGCCATGTCCCTGCACCTCAGTTTCCTCATCTCGAGAGGGGGGCCAGTAGTAGCTACTCAGAAAGGATTGTGAAGATCAAAGGGTAAATTCAGACGCCTATTTCCATACATGGTATGCTTCTTAGATTAATCTGTGTGAAAGTCAGGTATATTTCAGTTGAATAAGCAATACAGAAATATTATAAGGAAAGTTTGGTCCCAGCTCATTGTAAACTACAAAATCCCAAATTGGAACTTAAGTCTTTGGATAAAAATCTTAGAAGTAATATCTTAGCACTTTATGTTTTTTATAAATATATGTGTATATATATTTACTTTAAAACTGAAAAAAAAAATAATGAGCTTAGGACCAAAGAGTATATAATTGAGGTTATAGATTATTTGTTTTCAGGACACTTATTCCTTCATTTCACAAAAACAAACAAATTAGCATTCAGTACTTGGCACATTAGTATCAAATGTGTTAGGATTGTGAGATGTACGCTGATTAATCATTCTCCTTTTTAAAAAATTTCAACCTGTTTTTTAAAAGTATCGACAAAATGCAGTCAGTATCCAAGTAAGTTCCCAGATACTGCAGAGCGTGGACGATGCCACTGCCCACGGAACTACTAGCCAGTAGCAAGGCTCTAGGGGGTGGCTCAAAGTTCCTTTCATTCGTGACGGTGAAAGTCTAAATTCTGCATAGAGATGTGTTTTAAGAGTCTTAATGTAAAATACAGACAGTGAAAATGTTGAAAACCACCAGTATTATATCATCTAAAATGTTTTGGTTAAGGCACCATCCGAATCTAAGGGAATGTTAGGACTGGGTGTCAGAGGGTGCTGGCTGGGTAAGAGGAAAAAATGAGAAGGCCGAGGGGACGTGGAGTCCTGTCCCCAGATGCCAGGCTTCCCATGAGAGCCAGCCCACGTGCAGGATGAAAATGCTTTCTTCATGCGGCCCGTTCCCTATGTCATTCTAGACCGTAGAATTCTGTAACTCCATATTCTCAGTCAGGGTCATGTGTTCCAAACAGTTTCCATACTTTAAAAAAAATGCCAGTGCATAAGCCCTACCCTAGGTCAATTATATCAGAGTTTCTGGGCTAGCAACTGGGGAAGCTTAGTGCAAATTTATGTCTGCATGTCTACCTGTTTTTTTTTTCCTGTTTTTTTCTGTTTTTTTGTATTAATATGGAGATTGCACATTTAAAAAATTATTTTAGTGGTCACTCAGTATTACTTCATGCACTCTTGGCTTAACAAACTGGAACACCAATCTTCACTTTTATATTTCTCCTGGATAATCAAAAACCTCTAGAACATTTTAAAGTTATTCTTTCCTGATTTCTATCTATTATCAGGTATACTAAGTCTAATATTTTACATTATGATTTTATATATCATTAGTTTTATATAATGTTTATAGTACTTATTTTCTACTGTAACTACCAGCTTTATACTTACTCAGTTGTTTTTTATTTAATCTTAAGTATTTCCTGTAGCTCAGAGCTTCCAGCTGGAGTTACTTTCCATATGACTGAAGCTAATGGTTTAGAATGCCCGCTGCTATGCTCAGCTGTGGCCAGTTCTCTTCATTTGGGTATGATGGTGAACGCTTGTATTTTACAACCACTCTCGTCATATATTTGCTTGAGTATAGAATTCTAGGTTGGCAGTTATTTTCATTCAGTCCATCACTATCTTTCACATATGCATGTATTTCATATGCAGTCTTTTCAGATTGGCTTCTTTCACTATGGATTTAAGGTTCCTCCATGTCTTCTCATGGCCTGATAGCTCATTTCTTTTTAACCCTGAATAATATTTCATTGTTTGGATGCACCACAGTTTACTCCCTCATTTATATACTGTTGCACATCTTGGTTGCTTTAAAATTTTGGCATTTACGAATAGAGATGCTATAAACATTTGTGTACAGTTTTTTTTGTGTGGACTTAAATTTTCAGTATATACCTTTCTAATATTCCTGTTTAGAATGAGGCCTGATGAAGTTGTGGATTATTGTTTTTCATCAGTTCTAAAACACTGCCTTTCATTATCTCTTCAAATATTGCCTGTGTCCCTATTCTCTGTTTTCTTTCTATAATTCCAATAAAATGTATTATATATTTTTATTCTACTTACCACAATTCTTAACCTCTCTTCTAAAATTTCCATCTTTATGTCTCCCTTTGCAGCATTCTGGTTAATTTTTTTCTGATCTGTCCCTTTAGTCTGTTTCTTCTCTCTTCTGTTGTGTTCAGTCTGCTGCCAAATCTGCCCTCTGAGGTTTGCATTTATTATAGTAATTTTAATTTCTAGAAGTGGTATATGTTCTAAAAGTTGTCACTTTTATTGATTTTTTTTCTCTCTGCTGAAATTTTCAATCTTACTTAAATTTGTAAATTGATTTTGGTGGGGGGGAAGGGGGAAGAGAGAGAGAAACAATGATGTAAAGGAGAAACATCCATCGGTTGCCTTCCTTCTACCAGGGATCAATCCTGCAACCTAGGTGTGTGCCCTGACTGGGAGTCGAACTGGCGACCTTTAGGTGCACTGGGCGATGCTCCAGCCAGCTGAGCCACATCAGCCAGGGCACAAGCTCATTTTTATTTCTTTGAGCACGGTAAGCACAGTTATTATGTCATCTATGTCTGATGATTCCTATATCTGGAATTTTTGGATCAGTACTGCTGGCTCTCGTTTTTGGTACATGTACTTGAAGCTCACTGCTTGACACTGCCATTGATGAAATCATTTATGGAGGTTTCCCAAGCCCTTTCATGAATGAACCTTCCTCTAAAGAGGGTTTGGGTGTTTTGTTTGCTTGCTTGTTTGTTTTTGCTGCTGGTCATCTAGGGTATTACTAGTCCCAAATGATTTTACCAAATTGATGACTTGAGCTTTCTTGGATTGCTCTGGTGAAATCAGTTTGCACTTCTACATGGGCACCAGGGCTTAGTTTATATAGCCTTCCAGGGGCAGGTTTCTTTTTTTTTTTAAATAGGAAAATTCTGCAGTTTAATCAGGGAATTTTACACGAAAGGCCTTCAGTGAACTCATCAAGTCCTTCCTTTCTAGAACACTCTTTTCTTTTTTTTTTTTTTGGTATTATCATTTTTTTATTGTATTTTTTTTCCATCACCATTTATCCCCCTTTTATCTTCTTCCACCTCCACCCACGCTCCGCCTCACTGCAATCACCACCCTGTTGTCCATGCCCACGAGTCCTTTTTCTTTTCTACCGGCTCCCTCCACCTCCTTCCTGTGCCCCCCAGGGCTGTCAGCCTGCTCTCTGTCCATGAGTCTGTCTCTGTTTTGCTTGTTAGTTCAGTTTGTTCATTAGCTCCCACCTGCGAGTGAAATCTCTTGGATGCTCCCTCTTCTGCTAAGTGTTGAGACAGTTCTCCAACTTCACGGGAGAGCTGGGAGTGTAACACAGTGAATCCTTGCTCAGCCCGACCTTGAGCATGCGGTCATTTAGAATTGCAGCTTATGTGAATCGGGGTGTCTATCATATCCCAGGTTTGACCCCAGATTCTGTGCAGGCTTTTACTTCTATCCTCCTTTGGGTTCTGTGCAGCCAAAGCAAAAGTTCACATGCATCATTGCTTCTTCTAGGGTGACAAATGTCCTCCAGGCAAAAGTAATTTTGTCTTTTCCCTTTTAAGATTCTTACCTTCAGGTTTACTTGATTTTGATCTAAGAATTTTTTCACCATTTTGTCAGCACTTTGCTGTTTTTAAGAAATATATATCAGAATTGTTAGTTGTCCTAAAATAAGGATTGGTCCAAGTAACCTAGCCAGTCATTTCCCGAAGCCAAAGTCCCTGAAATAGTTCTGTTGAAAAAGATATATAAAAAAATCTTTTATCTGTCACCACTCACTTTATTCAGAAAATTTTACATGAAATAATATTGATATGTCAAATGTGTTATCAGTTGCATAGTAGGAAAACTATTCTAAGAATCTGAAATCTTTAATTAGTGGGTTTTCACTAATAGGATATGTGTAATGTCTGAATTCTTAGCAGATGTTGAAGACAAAACTGTTGTATTTCAAAAGAAATAGGCATTTGCTATAAAGTACAGTAATACGGATCTTTTGATCATTGTATTATGATTTAACTCAGACATCTTTATTGTTTGTGCAATTTCTCCATACCCATGAAATGTGATATATATCCCTCTGGCATGAAACCAGCACTCTAGATTGGGTACTGGGTTATTTAACCTCCCTGATAAATAATTTACACTTGGGGATATTACACAGAAACCTTTTCAATTAACCTGTGTTGACAGAGAAACTAAATATAGTAGTCAATGAAAAAAAATTAACACATTCTTGACTTATTGAGCAGAAAAAAAATTCTTCCTTAAAATATAATCTACTCCACAAAATAAAAATACTAAAGGGAAAGACTGAAAATAATGATTATAAATAGAGGAATCAAATATCGACTTTTAGTTTTATTTTAGAGAAATTTTTAACTTTTACCATGTATATTATTTTAGTTCACTTAAAGAAGTGTCCATTTATCCGGAGAGTCTCAAGTCTGAAAAATTTTGGTTCAAATCCTGGTTTCATCAGGCAAGTCATTTATGCTTTCTAAAGATCACTCCCCTTACCTGTAAATAGGAATAAGAAGAGCTTGAAGTGTTGTTACAAGAATTAGAGATGATAGAGGTTAAATATCTCACATAAATAGTAGTTATTATGTTTCTAGAAAGAACTTTCTCTGGTGAGTTTAATTAAATCTCCTAATTTGCGCTACTAATTGATGATCTATGGTCTTAGGGATTTGCAATACTGTGGCATTATTTTAAGAAGAATAAGCCCTTGCCCCAGCTGGTGTGGCTCAGTGAATTGAGTGCTGGCCTGCAAACCAAAGTGTTGCCAGTTTGAATCCCAGTCTAGGGCACAGGCCTGGGTTGCAGGCCAGGTCCCTGGTGGGGGCCGTGCGAGAGGCAACCCCACAGTGAGGTTTCCCTTTCTTTCTCCCTCCCTTCCCCTCTCTAAATAAATAAAATCTTAAAAAAAAAAAAAGCCCTTTTAGTTTATATACATATATTTGACAATTAAGTAGGGGACAAAGTAAATGCATACAGATTATAGCAAAATTAATTGTGTTGGTTTTAGCAAATCATATCTAATTAATTGAAGGCAGACTGCTTACTAAAATACACAGGAATCTGCAGAACACTGGAAGGCAGTAGTCAATAATTTGACAGAACTGTATAGAAGCTTCCAGGGGAATCTGTGGCCAGATTAAAATATTTTAGTCTGTGAGCTTTCTTTTTAGCTTCCCTCATACTAATTCCACAATACCACTGATTATAGTTGTCAGAAAGGATGACACACTCACCCAAGGCTTTCCTACTTATCATTACATATATTGAAAAAGAGCGTGCAGGAAGGTTCAGCATTAGTTCCGCAGGTCAGAAGGGTCCTCTTCTCCTTGCAAAGATTGAACACATACATTTTCCAGTGTGGGGAAAAACCGGTTAAATTAGCTCCAGCTACTCTGGCCATCAATAGGGTGATAGACACGTCAGTTTTTAGGTCATTAATTAACTAATTAAATAATCAACGTAATATCTTGTGAGTAATTGATATATTACAGCCCTTTACCAGATGTTCGCAGGAGGCAGAGAATGTTCAAATATTTGTCCCCGTCCTCAACACACTACAGCCTGGTTCTTGAAAACTCACATCTAGCCTTTGAATCCCCTCTTACCTTTACTTCTATGATTAGATTTGCAGTAGATAAATAGAAATAAATATTCCCGGGGTAGCCAGTGTTTCAGTCATAAATGTCTTTCTAATCCATCCACACTACCCAAAGCACTTATGCAGGATTATCCATCACAAGTCATTCTACAATCTTAATCAAATTGCCTGCTGAAGGAAGCCTAGTATTTATTACATTTTTCCTAAATGGAAAACAGCTGTGATAAATTAATGTTCAGCAGAAATCTCATATTAGGAACGATTCTCAGATATTCTCTCAACTGTCAGCCTCTCCAGCTATGAATAACATATTCCTCTACCCCAACCTGTGTCTTTGAGTGTGGCTAATTCACTTGGCCCCTCCTACCTTCCTGTGTGGTACACTGGACATGAAATGTTTCCTGAGCCATACTAGCAATATTTACATGATAAATGTATATTTTAAAAAAGAAAATGTCCTTAAGAAGGTAGCATAGTTGGCAACAACAGAAGACATGTTTACCTCAGAGCCTTGTCCGTCCAGAACATAAATCTCCTGTTATGGGTTCGCCTAATGCAGGTATCACTGCTAATGATGTCGCCAAACAGTCAACCTCGAATTAGCCTCCTCCCCCCTGAGTCTATCATAACTAATCAAGGTTCTCATTATAATTTGGCTCCCCAAATGGATTTCCCCACCGGGATACAATGTACTACCTAAAGGAAAGAGCTTTCCCGTTCCTCTGGTGGTCTCTCATTGTCTACTGACAACCCGATGCTGCTAAGCTGGTGCCCAAGCATTGCACTATTGTGAGTTCACCAGGAAAATGCCATGTGGGTGCCTCTCTTTTGTCAGCTCCTTCCCTCTCAAGCTGTAACACTCAGTTTCTCAGAGCCTTCTCTCTATGGTTTCACTGGCTTATTTGCAAGGTGGTTTTCATTTGCAAATTTATGGGTTTTCCACACCCTCTGGTCAATAATCCTGATAGTCTACTTTCTTTATAGGAAACGAAATCCATCCAGATATTTTAAGTAGCAAGGGATAGAACAGAGCATAGAAGGGGCCTACGAAATCATGGGAAGGTCTGGGAAAGTATGACAGGTTATAGTGATAGGAATAACTCCGAAAGTACTACAGAACTGACCTGCGAGGAGAAGCTACTACTTCTGCCATGATGAGAAAGGGGGGGCCTCCAGGGTTCCGATGATGTATATATTGAGTTACAACGCACACAACACTGCAGCTATGGCTCAGGGGTCAGGGAACTGAAGCAGGACACCATGGCCACTGCAGCCTCCTCTCAACGTCCGTTAGGGAGCGAGTGGACACAGAATCGCAGGGGCTATCCCAATGGCCTCTTCTCATTAAAAAGCAAAAGAAAACAAAACTAAACAAACAAACAAAAACAATTCCAGATCCACAGCCTTTCTTGTCCGCATAAAATAGCCAGCAACAGTAGGAAAAAGGCCCCTTTTTCAATTCTCCCTTCGAAATCTCACTGTAGAGGCATCTATTTGTTGGAAGCTGGTTTTCATCCAGAACATAGGTAATGTGTTTTTTTGTTGTCGTTTGTTTATTGTTTTAAAACTCTCCAGCCTATGCAAGATAAAAAGGGCACTCTAGTGGTAGTCTGGGAAAAAACGAAATCACAAAAACTGAATGCCAGTCAGCCACATCCTTCAGGTTTCTTTCATCTGATGTTCCTATAAACTCCATATAAATTATATTGAAGGTATCCTATCTTGCACATAGCCTACTGTTCACATGGAATCCTGCAGTGCATGTGTATGTGTATGTGGATGAATCAAAACTGCGTACTGGAGCTAGTTGTACATTAGTTGTCCACAGGGAAAGGTACTGTGGGATGTCCTGGATAGATCCATACCCAAGGAGGCTCCAACTATGAGTAAGTGTATAATGGGTATACCATTGACGTCCCCATATCACACACAGTATGAAGAAATAGCCAGACAAATTCCTTCTGATAAGAAGGGCACGCTCATTTGACTTCTTATATTCATATTTACTTTAATAAGATATAGACCGCTGAATCAGCTGCCATTCTACTGCACTAATACTTTTCTAATTTAGTACAGTCACTTTTTTATAGCTTCAATTATGTCTTTCCAAGTATTGAAATACAGTTATCCTGTTTTCCAGCTCACAGAGACCTGTCCTATAGAATAAAAATGTGCTTTCAGAGAAAAATAAAATATATACATTGGAGCCTTCTCCACCCTCCTCCAAAGGACTCCAGTGATTTTTGCAACACCCCCAACTTCATTTATCTATAGGATGGCTCTTGATAGCTTGTGTGAGCTCTTTAAAGTTCAGCCAAGCCAGCTGCATGATCAACACAAAGACAATAGCTCCCACACACGGGGCTACAAGGATTAAAGAACCCGATCCATCAGTAAATCTGCCAGATGGCAGTGGAAGAAAGCTTGTAACTCTCTCACTTTCATTTCAACAGCAGCAAACAATGTTCAATGTTTAAAATAAACTCTTCCAGATGAGCTAAAGATAAACTCTGAGGTGGGTGGACTTGCTTGCTAGGCTGCAGCTCAGAAGTGTTTGATTACATTAACACAAAACCCCTGGGTAGAGCCCGCTTCTGTCAACAGAATGCTTAGACTCGAACACCTACTACATGAAGCCATTTCCTGTGCTTTCATGGGCTGGTGGCAGAAACTAGCCTTGCTTTTTGCATAAACTAATAATGATTATATATTTCTCCATGCTCAGCATTTCCTCAAACAGTGCATACAACTTTAAGATATACCTAAAATGCCAATACGGTATGTAGGCCTGCACAGATAAAAACCTTTTGAATATATTTGCAACTTAAACTTCTATTTACTCATTCATCCTACTGTTCATTTTACTGTTCTCATTGTAGCAAGAAAGGTGACATTAGTATTTAAGACTAGTCTGCTAATAACTGGATAACTATTTAAATTTATTGGTAGAAAAGAAAAGAAGAGAAAAGAAGGAAGAAAGTCAGGAACATTTTTGTTGTTGTTTTTAGTAGACTTTAAAACCTGCAACTTAAGACAGACCAGGCTATAATACCTCATATGTAATATGGCAACTTGTAAAGATAAAATGATGTACAGAAAAAGAATTCTATTAAATATTCAGGAACTTACCTATTTAACACAATGAGTAGATACTTTAAATCAGGAAGAGAAGCAAACACAGAGTTTATGATGAAAATACATTTTAGGCTGCAAAGACACTCAGGAACTAACATATCAACAAATACCAAAGTATATTGGGTTGTTTAAAAAAATAAAACATCCCAAATTTAGGTTAGAAGTCTTTGGGAAAATACAGTTCACTACCAGAACACACTGACTGTCAGTCCCTCCAAACTGAAACATTTATGGTATGTCAGTGATATAGCCCTGTTTTCTACAGTAGAAGCCCTCCTACTGGTGATCAGTTGGTTACATGAAAAGACCGATTGAAGAACTTCATAAAGATGAATTATATGTACCTTACAGTTTTTAATTAAACTAAAAACGTATGACATATTCATCCATCTGCCTATCTTCTGATATAAGGTTAAGGGCTTGTCTGTTTTTCTGAGTGTGGGTTCACTTGGAATTCCATCTCCTTACATTGTACTCACTTAAATAATATAGTCTGTGACTTTCAGCTTTTGTGTCTTTAAAATCCAGTCAAAGTTTAAAGTCACTTGCAAAGCGCTAAATATAGACCCTTTTAGATGTTTATAATATCTATTTTTAGTATTTGACAGTTGTTTTGAAATTTTGTTCAACAGTAAGTTTCTAGTGATTTGCCTTGATTTCATTTTTTACAAAGCACTCAGTTTTCACAGAAATTCTTTCTTTTTGTACTCATAATTTATTGGTTTGCATTATGATTAGTAACTTCTATTATAAATTATAATAAGCACAGCTAACACACCTGCAGGATTGGTTGGGCTTTCTCAGTTGCCTCCTATGTCCCCAGAGCTTAGGATAATGCCTAGGCATTCGATAAACACAGGGTGGGGCAGAAAGTTTAGGGTTACAGTTCATATGGAAAATAATACAATAAATAAAAATAATAATATAAGAATAAACTGTTTGGCATACTCCCAACTGTAAACCTACTTTTGCCTCCCCTTGTATTTGTGAGATGACAAATGAAATGCACATAACTCGTTCTTCCTGTGTGTGGAACAAAACAGGTGGGAGCGGAAGTGCCAGGGTGGGCTACAGGGGAAACCTGCAGCTTATCGCATTCTCGTGCTATGGGCTTCTGCCAGTATGATTTACAAAAAAAAAAAAAAAAGTGGCGGGGAGGAGAATCTGTTGCTACAGCAGGTCTGTTACATGTTGGTTGGTTAAGAATGCTTCTACTGTGCTGCGACGAAATACCTAATTTAGCAAAAACTCTGCCTCATGGTCTATCTGCACAAACTTAGCTTCCCGTCTCACTTTCCTCTAGGAATAACCTACCTTCCTCTATGCTAACCTGTAACTAATTTAACTGACCACTGTCCAGGGAAGGTTTGTGAAACATCTGAAGCTGTCTGTGGGGGCCAAGCTCCTGAAGGGGGATTAGTAACATGTTCTCTCTTCAGTGTTGCTTAGGACATTTGGAATCAATTAAATATTCAAATATTGGTTCTTTCAGATCTCTAGCCAGGCCCAGCAAGTTTGTGAGGGAGGGAGTTCAAGGCAGATAGCTGCTACTCCTCACACCAAAATCTGTAGCTGGAGATTTAAAAAGTATACTCTATAGACTTGCTGGGTCTGCAAGCAAATAGATAAGATTAGAAATGATAAGGGGGGAACAGCAGGAGCCTTTTTAAGAAATAGAAGTTACATGAGAATGGCTGCCATGCAGTGTCTTCAAGGCAAGTAAGAAAGTACCTCAGCACATGGCCGGTGTGAGCCAGCAATGGTTTTTACATGTGTAAAGGATCGCAAAAAAAATATGTAACACAAACTGTATATGGCCTAATAACTTTAAATATTTACACTCTGGCCTTTTGTAATATTTGCTGACTCGGTTTACTTTAATTTCCATCATATGTACTAATATAAATATTAAGATGAATAACTACTATCACTATTAATAGTAATGATGAAGTGCATCGGGGAAGGAGAAACTGATGAGGGCCCACATATGCCAGACAATTTGCTAAATGCTTTACGATACAGGGACGTCCAACCTTTTGGTGTCTTTGAGCCACACTGGAAGAAGAAGAGTTGTCTGGGGCCACACATTAAATACACAAACGCTAGTGAAAACAAAAAAATCCCATGTTTTAAGTGAATTTACAATTTTGTGTTGGGCCGCATTCGTAGCCACCCTGGGCTGCATGCGGCCCGCAGGCTGTGGGCCGGACGCCCCTTCCCACGCTGTGCTGATTGGTTCTGAGCAGTGCTTTGAGGGAGGCATTCATGATGTCAATGACAGAGCAGAGAAGACAAGTTCAGGGAGGTTGAGTAACTGTCCACCATCACGGGGAGAGGGGTGGGACTTAAGGAGTGGAGCTGTTAATCAAACCCAACCAACGTGGTGGTGTGCTTAAGCAGTGAAATCACTTTTCCGATTAAATGCTATTTAGAACCTCACTATGTAAAACAGTGACCCTGAGTAAAGTTGAGGCAGGAGACCCAGCAACCTCAGCCCTTTCCAGAACAAGCTGTTTGGAATAGAAATCAGTATTTCAAAAGATGAAGCCAATAACCCACATGAAAATGGGTTTCCAACTCAATTATCCCATTATCTGGCACATTACACATTTCCCTCTAACAATATTTTCCTAAGGTCAGAGGAAGTATCAAAGTAACAGAATCACCTTTTACTTTTTTCTGTACCCAGTGAAACGATTAGAATTCAGCCAGCAGAAGGGAGGAAGAAGAGAACAGCAAAAGTTTAAATAATCTTCAAAATCTAAGTAGTCATACTATAGCTATTAGTCCTCGAGTCCATCAGACACTGGGTGGGAAGGACATCTTCCAAATGGCAGCTCACTTTACCCTAATAGCTGGTGTTTCCAGATGCGTTTCTAGTTTTCCATCATGATAAATTAATATATCCTATTTTATTATGGTGCCACAAACAAGAACTCTGAAAGGCTCAACTCTTACAAAAGGGCCAAATCCCCTGAAAAGCATCAGGTATCAAAATGCAGCCAGAAAAGATGGTATTAAAAGAAGAAAAAGGGGGGGCTCCTTTTTAATGAAGTCGAGGTGTAGGACAGATTTATTAGCTTCCATTTTTCCAAGGTGCATTCTGATGTATTTCCTGCCCATATTTCTAAGTTCAGCAGATCTCTTTGTAGGATTATTTTTTAAAAATACGTTTCAAAAACCATGAGGTGGCTATACACACTACACCTGCAAAGACACACCTGTGATGATACAAACACAAAGTGTTCCTCATATTCCCAACCCAAGCTCTAACAGAAAACAGACCTTCCGTGTGATCTGCCAAGATCCCGCCATTGTCAAAGAGAGCTGATACTGGTAACCAGATACTATAGAAAGTCTTGAAAATAACCGATCAAAGATTACCCTGACCAAAGTGGTCATTAAATTCAGTGTAGTTCAGTGTATCCTTTACTGTCATAATTCCTTTCTCCAATATTGAGGGATGGTTAAGACAAACCATTAAAATAATTATTTTTGATGCTGTAACAGATGCCTACTACATTCCTATGTAGACCTTACTTTTATGTACCCCACTGATTCCTTATTATTCGTTCAAACATCATTATTGAATGTTGACTGTGTCAGGTATTGTACTTGACTCTTAAGGAAAGAAAATAATAACAAAATATTTCCTTAGAAAATTTCTATTCCAATTGCCCAGCCAGGTTTGTGAACAAATAATTAGTGTACTAAACCTCTAGTAAAGCTGCCAAGACCAACGGAAACAAAGCAGAAAGAGAATGGGTTCAGCCTACAGGGATTGGAGACAGGAACACAACTGAAGGGAATGGTGAAGAGTAAGTAGTATTCCTGGTGAAAGGGAGAAGGGTATTCCAAACTGAAGGGACGATACAGGTTCCGGCAGAAGAAACGCCTGCGTGAGTGGGGTTGTAGGGTAATAACATGGGTGTAATAATTTATAGTTTTAATTTGGACATTTCGCCTAAAATGTCACATGGTGCGCTTGAGTGTGGTATTATGTCACAGAATTACGTTTGTGATTTTGTAATAAAAAAGGGGCATTATTTGCGCCGGACCCTGTATAAGGAAAGGCGAGGAGGCAAGCATTTGACTGGTCTGCACTGAGGACTGGGTTATGCAGTGGAACTAGAGATGGGCTGTCTAGGACCTTAATTAATCATTAAGCACATGTGCCTAGTTAAATTTAAATTAAGATTAGAAATTCAGTTTTCAGTTATATTTCAGTTTTCAGTATATTTCAGTTATATTTCAAGTAAGTCGAGTCTACCATGTTGGACAGTGCAGAGAATTATTTCCATCACTGTAAAGTTCTATTGGACAACGTTGAGTGTAGTTTATGGAGAATCTAAAATCTATATTAAAGAGTTTAAATCTTAAGTAGAAATGTGTTATCAACTACTCTATTCTACAGAGTCCCTTTAGGAATATCCTGGGGGACTCCACCGCACCCACATTGGTGACCTTTTTTATGAATCCAGCTTCTGCATTTGAGTAAGTTTTTTTTTTTTTAAATAAGAACTCTGCAGCGTAAAAAAAAGAAAAGACTAGAAACTCACTGTTATGGGTAACTGGGAATCACCACAGGTTTTTGAGCAGATAAATAACACTATGTCACAGATTTGCATTTTAGAAACATTACCTCTTAAAGCAGCAAGCAAGATACGTGAGAAGAAAAGACACTTGGTATCCCAAAATCAGTACTTGCCCATGAGATGATAAAGGACTAATTTCAGGGACGCTCCTAAAGAAACAGACAATTAAGAATTTGCATCGGTAAATTTATTCCAAGTAAGAATTATACGCATATACCAGGTACATTGTTTCCACACAAAAACCAGCAGTGCAACAGAATATTTAACACTTTGGCCACTCAAAGATAAAAACTTCTTAAGGTATCTATTTTAAGTGAATTTTAAAAATATTTGTAATCCATGCTTGTTCAATTATAATTTTTAAAATATGTTGTTCATTATGTTTATTGTATATTTATACACCTTTTCTGAAATTTTGTTCTCCAAAATATCACTTTTCATAACCTCAAAATATCCATGTGTACCTCTTAGCAGTACTATTGTAAAACCGAAATTATGTTTTCAAGTATCAAGTGGTCAAGCTACACCATTCCTAGTCACAGTTTAGGTGACGCCCATTTTTTTAAATGGCTTTCTTATACTTCTTGTTCCTACTTTAATATGCCAACCATTACTTCACTGATATCCCAGAGTTTTCTTGCAACAGACTCATCCATGGCTTTGGGCAATAGTTCTCCCTCTTTACAGTCCCCGAAGTATCTTCCTGACACACCTTCTACCTCAGGTGAAGAGGCTAAATAAATCGAAGTCTGGGCACCTTCCACTGGAGTTTTGAAAAAAGCCCAAGAGAACAAGTTGAAAAGCGGTTTGACCAACAGTGGAATGTGTATGTGCCTCCCGAGATTAGTCCGCACAATCCCGGGGTGTAAAGCATTGACGGTAACGTTCGTGCCTTCCAAGCGGCGGGCTAGTTCCCTGGTAAACAGGATGTTAGCCAGTTTGCTCCGACTGTAACAAAAGCTTTTATTGTAGCTTTGTTCACTGTTCAAGTCTTCAAAGTTGATGTCTCCATATTTATAAAGGTTGGAAGAAACTACCACAATCCTGCTGGGAGCTGAACTTTTGAGCAGTCCAAGGAGAAGATTAGTGAGTAGAAAGTGACCCAGATGGTTTACTCCAAACTGCATCTCGAACCCATCTTCCGTCTTCATATAAGGGCACTGGAAGATCCCTGCATTATTGATCAACACGTCCAGTCTAGGTTCTTCCTTTAAATGTCAAAAAGAGAACAGCGGAATTATGAACACGGGCCTTAAATGTACCTAAAATAAAAATATTTTAAAATTCTTACAAACGACTAAAATTCTATAAAATGTCTCCATGAGTTTTCAACAATTGACAAAGAAAAGAAGTAAAAAAGACTCCTCTACTTAATAAGGGCCTGGCCTTGTGCTTTTCAGTGTATCTTATCTACTGTCAGAAACTTACGAACAGAAGCACCTCAGTTCCGCGATTTATCTAGTATCACAGGGTTCCTGTGTGCCCAGCCTCTTAGTAAGCCAGCTTGTTTTTCTACTTGGGATTTTCAAGCCATAGCTAGAGAGTCAGCGTGAGCTAGAGAGTGCCAATACAGCAGAAGACAGATCGGCACTGTTTATCCCAGAGCTACTAGCATCAACACCGGGGCAAGCTAGGATTGCTTGACTTTGCAGTTTTCTAAGGGTAAATGGTACTGTGGGGATGGAGCAACTTCTAATCGTTTCCTTAAAACTGGGACAAACAACGGAGTGGGTCAGGGAGGCCAATTAAAGCCAGAGAACATCATGAATAAATCAAAGAGATACTTTTAAAAATTATGCAGGTAATATAGAGATGTCAGAAACAATGTAATCAGTCTGTATACCAAGGCTCACAGTAACAGCAAAGGGGACTAACAGGAGATTGGACCAACGAATACCTTAAACTCTGCTGTGTCTAGAAGTCACAGTTCTTCCCTGTATGAAATCTACCACCTCTTTCAGGCTTCGAGGGGTCCCCAACTTAGGAGATCTGGATAGTCAGAACTTTGCACTTTGACCAGATTCTGCTACACCTTTCCAGATTAAAGTCCTAAAATTTAGATTGTCCTTAAAGGGAAGTCTTTTCATTCCGTAATTCATATGAGTTGGTTTCCCCAGCCCTTTCCTGGCTCCTCTCTGTCTCTTTTGATGGGCAGAGAAAAATAAATGTACAACATGTTCCAGGTGTAAAGACAGAGTGATGAATCTACGATTAAATTAATTTGAGGTCAAATTTCAAATTTCACTGGCCCTTTTGCCAAGTGTAAGTGAAAAGAAAAATGTGTTAAATTTCACAACTGTATCAAAGCCTGCCCGTCAAAGGATTAACTATTTCTCATTCTGTCTGTCTAAGCACCTTTAGCTATTCCAATAGTCAGCTTCAAAAAGAAGGCAAAAGTTCACCCGTGGGGGAAAGAAAGGAGTGTTCTTTTGCAGTAATCCTTTGGAAGAGTTTCCTATATTAATCATTTCTGAGCCATCATTCTTTGCTGGGCTTGTGTTATTTTAAGACTTTATCACCTACTATTTTTTTTTTAATTCTAGGAGATAAATGACATAAATACCAAGAATACCAACCTGTGGGAAATTTACATTTCCATTATGTTTTTAAAAATTCTGGTTTTGGTCACTGAACTAGAGAGCCATGAAGGAACTTAATACTTAGAAGCAAGGTCAACTTAGTTATCTCTTTTATCTCCTAATGTTAATTGTTTCTATCTTAAGTGGACAAAGTAGTAAAATACATGTATCGAGAATAAGAAGTATATCCAGCCACATCTATATTTTGATGAAAAATAGGAAGACCTGCTTTTAATGCTTCCAACATCTTTTATGAGTATTATTTTTAACCTGTTCTGATAATGAAATAGACAGAAACAAAAACTGCCCCCCTCCAAAAAAAAAAAAAAAACAACAAAAAAAATCCAAACACCTCTCTAGATCTGCAGTAGCTTCTAAACTGTGCATCAAGGTGCTCTAGAGTCACAAGGAGCTCCCAGGGTGCTACGGAGTATTTTAAATTTTCAAGGGAAACAAAGGGATATGCTACTCAACATCTCAAAAACTACTAGCTCCAGGTGGTCCACAGCTTTTACATTATATTGTGCTATATTTCCTTTGATGGTGTCACATCTTTGCAAAGTTGTTTTTAGCAGTTGCTGTAATACAGTGCATGTACAATGTTAAAAATCGATGTAGAACAAGAAAGGAGGGTGGCAATGTCCAATCTGATTCCAAAGTCAGAACTGAACAGGTACACATTTCTCAGAGTAACTATGGTTATTGAAAAATGAAATAAACATATCTTTTTTTCTTTCATTATTTGTACTATCTTTTTTAAACGGCTACTAAGTTGTTATGGCATCAATACTTATTAGGTTATTTGAACCCAATTGCTTAATATAAATAAACTGGCAGATAATTCTTTTGGCCTGAGGACATCACGAAAAAAAATTAGCAAGTTTAGGAACCTCCACTCTGGACTCAGGAGACTCCATTTCGTACAGACATGTTTCCTATGCCAGCTGACTTGAGGCCTCACTCTTCTGAATGCCCCTGCGGGACACCTTCCTGTCTCAATTTCAACGGAGGACACCCACATCAGCGGAATATTTACCATCTAAGAAATCCTCCACGACACTGGCAGGCAGCAGGAACATACGAGTTAAAAGCGAGGGCTCTGGGGACAGATCCTGAGCAATCACCTTAGCCTACCTCCGCCTTCATTGCCGTATGTTGTAAAATGGGGCTAACGATGCCTACCTACTGTGAGCATTCCATGACAAAAATAGCCAAGGACACCTTCATTTCATTGAGAGGAAAAAAACAAAACAAACAAAAAACCAAAACACCCCCTGAAGTATCTGAAATGCTTGGAACAGCTCCTAGCACAGAGAAAACCTTTAATGAATGCTAGGTATTAGATATTTATTTCTGCCCCTGTTTAGAGCACGTGGCCACTGGGATTCCAAGCTCCAGTTTATTTGGAAACCAGGCCAGAGTGTGGCTAAGGATGGTGCTAATGAGTCCCCTGGTGGCAGAGAGCTAAACTTCCTATCGCAGCAGGGGGGAAAAAGACTGTTCCAATGTCCTTGGCTAGCGACTTCCCCTGCGTGCTCTGGGCTCTTTGAGAGGAGATGGCCTGGTGCAGATTCACTTTGGCCACAGGAAAGGCGATCCAGAGACCTGGCTGATCTCCTCCTGGGCCGTCCTCACATAACTGAAGGCAATGTTCAGACAACGGCTTATTTTCCTTCTGGGCTTATTTTTTTCTCAACATCCTTGGAAGACAGACAACTGCCCTACCAATTTTTCCAGCCTCCAACTCCCAAGACGCCTCCAAATCATGTGATTGCTCTAGCTCTTAGCCTCAGTCATTCCCAAGGTCACACCCCCTGCACTCCGGGCGGACCCCTCCGGGCTCAGCCCCCGGCCCGCCGGCCCGGCCCCGCCCCGAGGCCCGGGGCCGGTCTCCAGCTGGCTGCCCGAGCCCACACCTGGAGCATCTCCTGACAGAAGGCGCGCACGGAGCGCAGCGAGGCGAGGTCCAACTCCCTGACGACGAGCTCGCCGACCCCGCCGGCGTCTGAGCCCGGGGCCGGGCGGAGGTCGCGGCGGAGCTCACCCGCCGCCTCCTCGGCGCGCGCGCGGTCCCGGCAGCCCATGATCACCCGCGCCCCCATGCGCAGCAGCTCCGCGGCCGTGGCGCGGCCCAGGCCGCTGTTGGCGCCCGTGATCAGTACTGTCTTCCCGTGCATGAGGCCGGCGTCCCCGCCTCCGTGCAGCCGCTGGACGCTGGCTCCCACGAACCGCCTGGCTGCCAGCCACAGGGCCCCGCCCAGTGCGGCCAGTAGCGCCGCCACCGTCGCCACAGCCATAGCCACCCAGAGGAGGGCCCACCACCCCCTGCGCGGGACTTCCGGAGTCCCCGCGCCGCGCCGGTAGACGCCGCCGCCTGTCCGCGAAGACCTCTGGGGCGCGGCCTAGACACTGGCTGGGCGGCGTGGGGCATGCTGGGACTCGTAGTTTCCCTTCCGAGGGCCTCTGATTGGTTATAAGGGGACCGCGCCGTGGGTCGCGGTGATCCCGTGGAGCCGGCTTCCAGCGAGAGTGGAGGGTGAGCACAGGTCCCACGTTTACTGGCGGCTGCGTTTCCTCCCCATGGGCATGCCAGAGTGGTGGTAATTTCCCCACGTGAATGCTTATTGAATACTGGCAATTTACAAATCTCTCTGTAGGCTGCTTTACAAATCCTACACTTAAGGGCTGTTTGGGCGTGTTTTCTGTTCAGGGCTCCTGGGACTTGTTCACCCTCCGTTCCATTTATTTTCACCTTCTGGAGAACTGTCCCTACCCACCGAAACCTGAGGAAGGGCTCCCAAGTGAGGTCTAAGAACTTAGCAAAATGAATCGGTTGGAGATTGACTGGACCAGTGGTTGCCAAACTTGAGCGTCACATCAGAATCACCTGAAAGGCTTTTACAAACAGAATAAAATGTTCAGGGCCCCAGTATCAGAGTTACGCATTCAGTTGCCCCCAGGTGGGACCTGAGAGTTTGCATTTCTAACAAGTTCCCAGGTGCTTCTGATCTGGTCTCTGTAGAAAAAGACGGACTCAAATGGCCTCATACTGCACTGGCAGAAATACGGTAGGAATACCTTGCGCATACTGTAAACATGGACTTTTGAGTAGATCACTTCACAAGCACCTCCCGTTCCCTCCATAAGACTATTACATGTAAAAATGGAAGGGAAAGTGCTCTGTCCACTAGAACGTGCCTCAGAAATGTCAGGGGTTATTGCACACGGACTGGTCTCCGAAGTGCAGACTTTGTGACTTTAGACTAAGTTACTCTTAAGTGGTCATTCATTCATCTACTCACCCATCCATTAGGTGCCAGCCCCTGTGCCTTAGGAGAGTCACAGAGAAATAGGGTGCTTACTGTTTGGTGCACAAAATTCCACTGCCCCAGCCGCCTTCCAGAATCTTTAGGACAAGAAAAGAGGCACATAATGTGTGTACAGGGCCCGGCAGAAGTAAGGCCTGCTTCAGTGCGGTTGGTAGGGTAGTACTGTGGGTGTAATAACTGATAGTTTTAATTGGAACATTTCACCTAAAATGTCACATAGTGTGCTTGAGTGTGATATTATGTTAAACAATTACATGCTTATGATTTTGTAATAAAAGGTTTTGTAATAAAAAAGGGGTGTTATTTGTGCCGGACCCTGTAGTTTGAAATAAATCCCTGTAAGATTTTGATAAACTTTCCTCTACTCCTGTACCTTCTTGAAGGCTCTAACATGCCACGATAGTCACAATATAGAGAGAGAAGGGGAAAAATGCCGGAAGGAGGTTTCTTAGGAGTGCGGAGAACGAAGTGCAGAGGTGAGAACTAGCACTGTTACTGGGGATTAGACAAGGCCCCGGGAACAGAAATCACGAGGGGTGGGGGGTGGGCCTTTATTCCTCCTCCTATAATTTGAAGGTCCCTGTCAAACTCCCCGAGCCAGGAACACATCTGTTTCCTCTCTCTCTTCAGCTTTATCCATTCTCTGTCCTTCAAAGCCCACTTTTCATTTCCTGACCACTTCTGGCCCATGTAGATATCTGCTTCAACCTCATGTGTGACCCTCACTTGGCACTGAGAACAAACAGCCCTCTAGCGTTGGCTATCTGAGTTTGCACATTTGACTTCCTCTATGGTACTGTTAAGGTTTTAAATTTCCTCAAGGGTGGGATTTTTCTCTGAGTCTCTCTTGTAGTCTTCACAGTGGGGAAGGCACAGAAAACACTAGGTACTCATTAAGTGTCGTGACTTTATATATTTTGGACTGGCTTACATCAAATTAGGAAGCAGATCAAAAGATGTATGTCAGCAGCAGTCTTCTTTAGCTAGAACCAGGGTGGAAATTGCATATGTGGGTGGGGTGAGATGGAGGTGGGGGTGGGTAGAAGAACCAAGAGAGATGAAGCCCCAGACCTGCTATGGAACTGCTACGTAGCTCAAGCGCAGAGTTTAATGGCATGACCCATCTGTTGATGGGTCCTATGGCCATGGACTCAATAAGAACAACTCAGTTTGGAAGGCTGTATGTATAATACAGAGAAAGATACATGTATAGCTTTTGAAGTAAATCAGACCTGAATTTGACTCTTAGCCCTACTGTTTATTAGTTGCTATTCTTGGACAAGCTACTTAATCTTTTTTGCATCTTAGGTCCTTCATTGATTGAAAAGAAGGGTAACAGTATTATATCACATACGTTTGGTTTGATGAGAAAATGAGGTAGCATGAAAATATCCTGCCCACTGTGCCTTATCATGTAGTAGATTGTGTTTAATAACCAACCAGTGTTTTTAAAAACAAAACAAAAATCGCAAAAGAATGATAACAATGGAATACTACATTTCATGCCACATTTTGAAGCTGTGGCCAAGGCTTATTTTGCCATATAAACGCTGGGCCTCTCTGCCAGGGACTTCAAAAAGATTGTTCACAGGCAATAAACCCACCAATAAGCTTCAGATAACCCTTCCTAGGGGGTTTTGTCTGCAGCGTGCCTTAGCTGGAACGTGCCCTGTATGACTATCCAGCTGATTTATACCTGAATGACAGGTGTCAGAATTGGTATACATATGCAGGTGGAGTGATATTTTCATTCTGCATGCATTTAAAGGCTGGTCATAGAGGTAACAGACTAAAAAGCTCTCATTTTCAAGAGTGTACTTAACCCTACTCTTTCTACCTTTGAAGACCACTATTCTATCATGATGGTTTGTAATAATTCTATTTACCAACATCCAAAAATGAGCACTGCTCTGTAAGACCTGGTGGGCTTCTGACACAGCGCTTTCAGCATTCAAGCATGCAAGTCCCAAGCTTAGCCTAACGAGTCATCATTGTGACTCACCCACAAAGGTAGGTGCAATGATGTTCAAGAGCGTTGGCATCTCAAAAATAAGTAGCTTGAAGGTAACTTGAGGTTCAAAATATTTTCAAAAAAGTTAAAACCTTTCCAAATGAACTAAGCTCTGAGGTCCAATCTTCTGAAATACCTAATTACCCTGGAGATCCACAAGAAGTGGCTTCTGTAATACCAGACTCACTGCTTTATTTCTCCTCCCCATCTCTAATTGTTCAATTTTTGTTTAATGCCATAAGGTACATGAGCTGTGATGGTGCCAAATTTCTGTGTCCCTTCAATGTGGAACATGCGGTCATCAAAGAAGATGTGGGGCCGTATTTTCACCAAGATGGGACCTTTGGGGGCTCCAGCAAGGAAAAGGGCTTCATCTATCTCTAGACCCCACCGGCGAAGGGTTTTCAGCACTCGAGCGCCTGAACTGGCTACACTCCTGGCTGTAACCAGGTAGGTCCTGATAGGGCAACACAGCCGTTGGTCTTTGGCATAAAACTTCTTTTGCAGTCTGCCTAAATCTTCCAGAAAGCATTTCAAGGAACCCTGTAAAAGGAACACATGTCATAGCTGTGATCCAGTGAACTGAATGAAGTGAATGCTGAAAAAGCAGAGTCTTATAAGAGCTTATATGAAAGGATATAATATTGCATGCAGTATTATAAAGTTGATGGCACAATGCTGAAACTCTGCATTTATGTGACTATATTTCCTTATGTGGAACTATCCTTGCATTCCTGGAGTAAATGTAGGATGATCATATAATTGACTGTCTAAACACAAATATTTTTAAGAATGAAAGAAGTTTCTATTAGAACATTAAACCAAGGCAGCAACCATAAACTGTTGATGGCAAAGTGGGATGCTCTAAATAAAGTCCAATTTATTATCAAAAGCACTATTTTAATTTGCTTTTTGTGAGTTGCACATTTTAACCTTATAAAGTATACTCTCTTATGTTGTTTCATGCCTTGTTGTCTTGAAACCAGCCTTGTCTTATATTTACAAATACTTTGTATCTCATCATACTAACTTTTATCTTCAATCTTTCTAAACACTTAGTTTTAGCCATAGCTCTATGGTATAGAGCACAGAATTGGATTTTCCCATGTGATCCAATCTGAAAGTCTTAATTTTTAAAACAAAAGTTGAGTTTTAGGACATTTATATTTATTGGTGTTACAAATATACATGGTAATGGCTCTGTCTTATGATTTTTACTGTATTTTTCAAGTTTAAAATGTTAAAGTATTGTTCACTAACAAGTATCTTTTCCTGTGTGCATGTGTGTTTCTTCTAAGATTTAGGAAGGTTTATGTTATTTCATTCTATTGGTTCCCTTTATAACTTTAACTTCGTATAGTACCCTTAGTATTCCTTCTTCTTTTTTTTTTTTTTTAAAGAAACAGGATCTATTATTTTTTACAATAAGAAATAATGAGTTTAGGGCACTTGTTTACCTTCCTCTTACACTCTCTCTCTTCTTCAGCTCTCCAGTTTTACTTGTTTACATTTGCATTACTAAAGATTCTCATATTTCTGTTTATCAGCTTCACATTTCATCCTTCGATCAGCTGTGTTGTAACTGGATATATCGGCTACTCATTCTTCCTTAGACCATCTTGCTCCGTAGTTTTCCAGTTTTCTAGTTATATAATTTCTATATAAGGGCATGTAAATACGTCCTCTCTTTTCTGCTCTCTAGTCCCTCTGATTGTTTTAGTTTTGGTTCTGTGATTAAATATATTCTAGGCCCGTTTGTGCCTTTGCGTGTCTGGTCATCTGCATATTAACCAAAATGTGTCCTCTAGTACTCCTTTTGTCAAGAAATGTTATGGAATAAACATTCCTGAGAATAGTGTGTGTTCTCAAATGTTGACCTGTTTTTACTTGAATGAACTTTTGGCTGGATATAGAATCTGTGATTTATATATTCTTTCCATATGATCTTATAAGTAGTGATCTTATAAGTCTTTTCTTTAAATCTTTTTTTAAACTTTATTTTTAACTACAGTTGATATTCAATATTATTTTCTATTAGTTTCAGGTATACAGCATAGTGGTTAGACAATCATATACTTACAAAGTTTTTACCCCAATATTTCCTGTACCCATCTGGCACCATACATGGTTATTACAATATTATTGACTATATTCCCTAAGCTGTACTTTACTTCCCAGTGACTGTTTTGTGACTATCAGTTTGTACTTCTTATTCCCTTTACCTTTTTCATCCAGTCCCCAAACCCCCTTCCTTTATGGTCTTTTTCAATTTTGCGTGTTTGTTTATTTTGTTCTTTAGATTCCACATGTAAGCGAAATCATATGGTATTTGACTTTATCTGACTGACTTACTTCATTTAGCGTAACACCCTACAGGTCCATCCATACTATTGCAAATGATAAGATTTAATTCTTTTTTATGGCCAAGTGATAGTCCATTACTTTTTATGCTGAGTAATAGTCCATTGTGTAAATGTGCCACGGCTTTTTTGTCAACTACTCTATTGATGGGCACTTGCATGGATTCCATATCTTGGCGATTATAAAGAATGCTGCAAGGAACATAGGAGTGCATATATTCTTTCAAAGTAGCGTTTGGGGTTTCTTCAGATACGTACCCAGAAATGGAATCACTGGGTCCCAGGGCCATTCCATTATTTTGTTGTTGGAGGAACCTCCATCCTGTTTTCCACAGTGGCCACATCAATCTGCATCCCCACCAGCAGTGGGGCACCACCATCTGTCACTATTGGGTGCTGCTGTGGAGGAGACCGAGGGCAGCTTGATTTTTTTTCTCCCTCAATTTGTATGTGCAGGTGGCCCAGAAAATTACTTCTTCATCTTCGAAGTTAAATAATTTTACTAGGGCATGTCTCCTAATCTTCTCTTCCATTTTCCTATTATATATGTGCTCTTTACTCTTTTAATAGTTTAATGTGTATAAAGCCTTTTGGTACTTCAGGATCTTTTTTTGATTTATATTTTTATATATGTATGTATCTTTATATTTACCACATACAACCCTTTTCTCCTCCCCCCCAGAACATAAGTTCAGTCTTTTTCTTCAAGGATTTCAGTTATGCATATTTTGGATTTTCCTTACCTGTGATCTAGTTCTGTCTTTTTTCTTCCTAAATTATTATTTTTCAATTCTACTCGTGTCCAGAGTGTTACCATTTAACATTTTATCATCTCTTCCCTAGTCTTACATTTCCCCCTTATGACACTGCTTTATTAAGTTTTTAAAAGTCATGGTAAATGTTTCGTCATAACTTTCACCTATACTTTAGCAAGTATTTGGAGTGAGAGTTCTTCACCTGTTGGTAGATTTTTCTCTTCTTTGTCTGCCCTTTTCTTATAGTGTCTTCGCCTATGTTTTGTTCTGGTTCTCTCTTTCTTAGGAGTAGATTGACTTAACTAGGAATAATGAGAGGGCTTCAGGGGAAGGCCAAGGACAGCATTTTTAAGGCTGATTTGTTTTCACAATCCAAAATATCCCTCCTTCTCTGTTGTCATGGAAACAAACTGTTTTCTGCAAACATGGCTTATCGATGTGATCATTTATTGAGTTTTGCTTTCTCAGAAACTGCACATATCAGGAAAAAAAACAAATGAAAAATAGACTTCCCAAAGGTGAAAGGCACACACGTGGGGTGAAAAAATTGTAACTCTTTTGGGTGGAGGGCAACAGCAGCAAAAAGGGTACAGTGCCTATTGGCAGGGGCCGCCTTGCTCACAGACTGCCTTTGGAACCCAGAGACACAGTTCTTTCTAATTTTGAGCGCCTTCCAAAGGGAACACATAGAGACTGGTCAGTTTTTGTCACCATATTAAAACCAGGTATCCATATCATTCTTTCTTTCTTGTATTTTTGGATGTGTTTTATAATCTATATATTTGTACAGCAGCTTAAGTATATAATTGATCAATAAAAACATCGAAGTATGAGGGAAAGCTACTCAAAATACTTTTTGAGGAGCTATATGAATTAAAACGTTGGAATCTGTCTAGGATGTAGATAGCTGGGAAGACTGTTACTCATATCCTAACAATAAGAAAAAGCCAGATAGTCTAATAAACAGAACTTTTCTTGAGCCCATTAGAGAACTGAGTTATCGGGCAAGCAACTAACATGAAATCTGAGGGGAAAATGCTAAGGAAAAATCTAAGGTGACATCAAGGACAGACGGCATTTACGGACTGGCACATTTTTGGCAGAGCACTGAAGGAAGACGCATCAGATACCATATAAACAAGTGTGAAAAACTCAGGTTATTTTAGAAAACGAATTGGTAAAAGCCAGGTATGGGCTGATGAAAGCGCAGAAGTCCTGGAAGCTACAGGCACAGGCAGGGCACACTCCCTTACGGGGCGCCCCCCGCCCGTCCGTGGACCTTGCCATAGTGGCTTATGAGAAAGACCGCATGCAGGCTGGGAGATGGGCGAACGCAGTCCTCGGTGATTCAGGCTGGGAGGAGAGGAGCAGCTGGCAGTTGCCACCGTGAGAAGAGACTAACACTCCACCTTGTCCCATAACTCCTAAGGAGCAAAAGTCTTAAACTGCTGAAACAAGGACTTCAAACACTGCTAGCCCACCCCCTAACCCCCTCCCCAGGACACAGGTAAAGATCACTACCAAAAGGGAAGAGGAAAGGCAACACTCCCCACTCCTCTGAAAGGGACAGGAGACCTTTAGGGAATCAGACGATTACATAGCTCCTATCGCTGGAGGAAAGTCAAGATCAGTGATAAAACTTTACCCCTAACACCTAGGGAGATACAGGAACTGCCTTAGATTTGGGCTGAGTGAGGACAACAGAGAGTGCCCCTCCCCCATCACCAAGCTAACCAGCAGAGACAAACAGCAACATTTGGGAGAGGGGTGACAGGTGGAGACTGTCTCTGAGGCACGGGCACAAAGGGAAGACCTGGGAAGGCCTGTGGCTGAAAGTGGAACAGGAGCCCTGGGACAAGCCCTGCAGCACCTGCCTGAGGAGCTTGAGGCCTGTGGGGAACTGAAGGTGACAATGGCAACAATGAAAAAAAGGCAGTTTCTGGTTAAAGTCCTGATCGAATTGATCCAATCATCACACTAATTGTTAGCAGAAGAGGACGCAGGCCTATAACAAGGCAAAAATACTACTTACCAAAACCTCTGCTGTCTACATTCTATAATCAGAAGTTAATCAAAGAATTCTGAGGCTACACTCAAACAAAACAATCACCTTTCAAGAGAAAGTAATTAACAGCAGAAGAATCAGTGATGATCTAGGTGTTACAAATATGAGAGGGAATTGCAAATAGCTATGATTAGTACCTTAATTGAAGGATGAATTAATTGAAAGGTGGGTGACATGCGTACGTAGGCTTGTAATTTTGGCAAAGAGATGGAAAATATGAGTTGAATTAGAAGCTAGAAATAAAAATCACAGTACAGAAATAAAAAATGCCTTCAATGGGCTTATCATTAGAGTTAACATAACTGAGGAAAGAATCAATGAACTTGAAGGTAGCTCAGTAGAAATTACCCAAACTGAAATTAGAGGAAAAAAATAACAGGTCAAAAAGAAAAGGGCATTGAATTACTGTGGAACACGCAGACACACACAGACACACGCAGACACACACAGACGTGTACAGACACGCACTACCATATTCAAACTGCCGAAGTACAAAGAGAAAATCCTCAAGGCAGCCAGAGAAAAACAGACGCCTCACACACAGAGAATCAAAGATAAGAATTTTGAACAATTTGTTTTCAGAATCTATCCAAGTCAGAAGACAATGAAGGTGTATCTTTAAAGGGCTGAAAGAAAAATATGGTATATGCAGAGTGCTATAATCCATCCAAAATAAAATGTGTTCAAGATTAAGAAGAATAGAGAGTTTTCAAGCAAATAAAAACAGAGTTTTTGATAATAGCATATCAGTTCTTCTGACTGAAGGAATATACTGCAAGGAAGAAACCTGAATCTACACAAAGAAATAAAGGTCCCTGGAAATGTTTAAAATGAAGATGAATACAAAAGACATATTTTTGTTTAATCCTATTCATTCTAAAGATAACTGATTACTGAAATTAAAAAATAGTAGCAAGGTGTGGTGAGTTTATAGTATAAGTGAAACAAAATGTATTACAATAGCATAAAACCCAGGAGGGAGAGAGTGAACATATACTACTGTAAATTCTTGCATTGTACATGATGGGCCATAATACTGCTTGAAAGTAAATTGTGGTTACTTAAATTTGTATATTTTAAATACTTAGCAAGGGTCATAAGTCAAGAAAGATAAAAGACATACAGAATGGAAACATGGAAATAAAATTGTTCTTATTCACAGTCAACATGGTCTACATAGAAAATCTCAAACCTACAAAAATTTTACTGACTAACAAGTGACTTCAACAAAGTTTCAGGATGCAAGGTCAATATATTATACAAAACCCAACTGCATTTCTTTATATTTGCAATAATGAACTTGGAAATTAAAAAACTTAAAGTATCATTTACAGTAACACCAAAAGTTATGAAATATTTAGGAATAAATCTAACAAATTATGTATAATATCTGTATGCTGAAACCTACAAAGCACTGATGAGAGAAATCAAAGATGACTGAAATAAATGGAGAGATATACCATGTCAAGTCTTGATGTTGATAAGGTAACTATTTTCCCAAGATTAAAATATAAATTTAACACACTCACAAAAAAAGGGACAAGCCAGTTCTTAAATTTGTATAAAAATGCAAAGGAATCAGAACACCCCAAATATATCTGGGACATAACAAACTGGTGGACCCGTACCATCTGATCTCAAGACTATAAAACTATGATAATCAAGACAATGTAATATTGGTGTACCTAAAGCAGTAAAAATGAACCTTAACCAGTGCTTTGTACAAATATATAAATTCAAAATAGGTCCGATTCCAAAAGAAATCCTAACATTATAAAATTTTAATACAAAAACATAAGAGGAAATTTTCATGAGCTCAGGTTAGGCAAAGATTTCTTAGATGTGACATTAAAAGCACAATTCAAAAAAGAACAAATTGATAAATTGAACTTAATCAAAATTATAAGCTTCTGTTCATTGAAAGATTTTATGAGAATGCAGAGACAAGTACAGGCTGACAGAAAATATCTGCAAAACACATGTCTAATAAAGGACTTGTATCCAGAATATATAAAAAACTCACAAACCTCAGTAATAATAAAACGCCCAAACACCCCAGTACAATGAGCAAGAGATTTGAACAGACATTTTTGCTGAAGAAAACATGTGATGGCAAATAAACACTTAATAAGATGCTCAATATCATTCGTCATAAGCGATATGCAAATTAAAACCACAACAAGATACTATTATATAACGACTAGAATAGCTTAACACAAACAAACAAACAAACAAAAAGCAACTGACAATGCCAAATATTGGCAAGGATGGATGCAGAGCAACAAAATCTCTCAGACAGTGCTGTTGGGAATGCAAAGTGGTATGATCACTTTGGAGAAGAGCTTGGCAATATCTCACAGAGTTTAACGTACATTTCTCTTGTGATCTAGTAACCCTACCCCTAGGTATTGAACCAAGAGAATGAGATCTTATGTTTACACAGAACCCTGTATGCAAATGTTTACAGCAGCTTTATTTATAAATGCCCCAAACTGAAAACACCTAAATATCCTCCAATAGGTAAGTGGATAAAGACAGCGTGGCACATCCACACAACAGAATACTTCACAGTGAAAAGGAACAAATTACTGATACAAGGAATGACAGGGATGAGTCTGAAATACATTATTCTAAATACGTCAGATTCAAAAGATTGCATCTTGTGTGGTTCCATTGATATGACATCTGGAACATGCAGAATTATAGAGACAGAAATCAGATTAGTGGTTGGAGATAATGAGACTAAGGGCAACCACAAAGAGGCACAAGGGGATTTCATATGTTGGCCATTTTGAGTTTGGGGTTTCACAACTTTATGTGTTTCTAAAAGCTCTTAAGAATCACTCACTGAAAACTATAAATTTTACTGTATGTAAATTATACCTGAAAAACTCTGATTAAAACACACACAGACACAGAAAACATAGATATATGGATACCTGGAGGTGACTTATCATAATGGTGAGACC
This sequence comes from Mormoops blainvillei, assembly GCA_004026545.1. NCBI lineage: Eukaryota > Metazoa > Chordata > Mammalia > Chiroptera > Mormoopidae > Mormoops > Mormoops blainvillei. The sequence goes on along the minus strand of PVJD01002844.1, from coordinate 109,070 downwards.
ATGTGGCGATCAAATCAGGAGACATCCCTTATTAGTCATGATATCACATTGGAGGCTTGTAAACTACACTGACAGTGGCCAAATTAACCCTCCCCAGATGTCCCATTTGCTAATGACTCTTGGATCTCCTCTATTTGAGACAATTGGGACATTGCTATGGCCAAACCCCATGGCCAAAATACTAGAAAGCCTTGGGTGGGAATCACGCATCATAACATTCTCATCAGTGGAACATATCTGGGAAAGTCAAGTCTTTATAGAAAAGCTACTTTTCCATGTAAAAATACCCCAGTAACTATCTCCTACATAATGAAAGCAAGTATGATTACTAGAAATTTGTTGGGTATTCCTGCAATAAATAGTGTTGAGTTTCTCAATTTCAATTTTTAATGGGATATTTAGGTGTTTAATACTGATAAATGTAAAACATAAAAGAAATTTTAATTAATTACTGGGGATGAAAAAATGGTATTTTAAGATTATCTCGAAGTAATTTTTTTAAGATTGTGTGTATGTGTGTGTGTTCTTTTTTCAGAGATCTTCCATATTTCAATCATAGTTAAAAGGCTGAAAAACAATGGGTTGTGAATTTCAGCAAAGCACACATACATAAAATACAACAAATGATTTTCTTTTCAATAGTAAATTTTGTTAATACTGAACAATTTCATAACATGAGAGCAGGTCTTCCAAAGGGGCTATTTAGAAGGGACTATAAAGTTACACACACACACACAGAGTTTCAGTATCACTTGCTGCAATGTTAGCTGAGTTAGTAAAGCTTTTCAGTTTTCAATTAGTCTATTCATGCTTTTATAAATGTAATAAAAGTAATACTTCAGTTTAAGTTCAAGAAGAGCTGAAAAAAGGGTCAATTAAATTTCTTGATGAGATTCATAGATTAAAGCTGAATGATCCACTAGTTCAGGTTCAGCTTGGACAGTGGTTTGATTCTTCAAATTTCCTTTGGTTCAATAGTTGTAGGTTTTGTTCATTTCATACCATGACTTTAACACTTCAACTTCAGTTCGTGGACTGATCCTAAAACACCTACGACATACTCAGTTTCATTTTGATTAGGTTTTCATAGTTTGCATTTGTTTGAGGCTCATTTTTTGATTCATCTCAAGTTCTCAGTTTTGCAGATTTTCTCAATTAAGCAGTGCCTTCACTGAATTCGAGGTCATGGACAAAGAGGTTCGACAACTATTTACTGACCTATTGGACATGACCTTACTATTTTTGGAGAACCTGTTATGTAGAAGCGGCTTATCCGTAAGCTGTAAGACCTGTCACTCACAATGAGGAGGGAGTGAAGTCATTATCGTAAGACCATGGAAACAGTTCTAAAAGCCTAGGTCAAAGAGTGCTAAAATTTTTTAAAAAGCAAGCATCAGAGGCTTAAAAATGAGTTCACAAAAGAAAGGGAGAAAACTGTAAAGGATCAGAAGTGAGGAGGGGCTGCCTAAAATAATCTAAAAGCCATCACAATGAATACATACTGATACATATTGGGAAATAAGCAGATTAAAATCAATTAGAGCTCCTTGAGCCTACCTGAGCAAGAGACTTATTGTCAGGCAGTGTTTCATGTTGAAAGTATTTGTCCTTGGTAGTATGTTCAGTCTCCTCAGAGAAGAGGATGGCATCCCCATCAAAAGCCACACGGAGCTGTGTGTCACAGTAAGATATCTCTTTGGCTCCATCAAACATTGTTGCAGCGGCGATCCCTGGTAGACCATGCAGACCTGTTAATACTCCTCTCAGGGCCACGATATTTAGTTTCTACCATCAGAAAAATAATAAAAAACCATCCCAGACTTTGCATTCCTTCTAGTTATTCCCTGATGACTCCACTCCCCTCCACAACTGCCCACCTCAAAACTGTTATCTACACACTGCCTCCATTTTTATAAGGGATGGGAAAGTGTAAAATGGGCAGTTGTGAAGGATCACTGAGGATGTCCGTTCCCAGAAACGTCGAAGCTCTAAAAGACAAACTTGAGGGCTGACAGTTGGTGGAAACATCTTAGAAAATCCAGCGAGGCCTTAAGCCACAGAAACCTGGGAAGCCCAATGGAAGTAACCACTAGTGCAAAGCTCTCTATTAACTACTGTGATAAAACCAAACTAATACCTTCTTTTATTGCTTCTTGTACTTTTTCAGAGTCCGCAGAAAGATACAAGTTGGTAAGGTATGCCTTCAAATAGCCAACAGGGCTTTTTCCACCAGTCAGACAGAAGCGGTCAATTTGTAAGCCTGTTATTGGGCAAGAAAGATTTTGCCACGTCAGAGACCAAAGACAATATACTTACTGTAAATGTGAATGAGAGTTACCTTAAGAATAACTGAATGCCTCCTACTAAGGTTTTAGAATTACCTTCTTAGTATCAATACTGTAAAATGAAAATTACCTTCTTAGCACCGATGTTTTATATAATAGTAGACATGTTTGGTGCATAACGCTTCATGAAGTCCATCCACGTTGACCTTGCCAGTTTAGTCTCACAGCAACGGTATGGCAGACATTATTACTTCCCTTACAGAAAAGGAAACTGAGACCTAAGGCCTTGTCCAAGCACTCTGGCTCATGCTGGCTTTGTCCCTCAACCACGGCCTCCTCACTTGCTGCGGAGGCCAGTTAAAGTGTGGCTCTCTTTTAAGTACCATTTCTGTCTTTCTTCAGGAACAATACGAGAGTAATAAAAAGTTGTGCTAGGAATCAAACAATTTTCTAAAAACAACGATGAAAGATCTGAAGTCATCTCTATTTCCGGACTTGAAATTTTATTTATTTATTTATTTATTTATTTATTTATTTATTTTTCCTTAAAAAAACTTTTTTTTATTGTTGTGCAATTACAGTTGTCCTGGCTTGAAATTTTAAATGGACTTATTAGCAGACTAAACACTAATATACTATCAATGCCTTTCAAATCAACAACAATTTGGGAAAAAAAAAGCACTAGATGTTGGTGAAAGGTTCATAAAATAAGCACCCAGATATATTATGGATGAAAGTATAAACTGATACAAGGTATCTGAAAAGTAATTTGACAAAATGTATCAGGAGCTTTTATTAGGTTTATATATTTCGACTTAGGATTACTTTCTTTTGGGGTTTATTCTAAGGGAATAATCTGCATCTCTGATAAAGATTTATGTAGAAATGTCTCAGTGCAGGATCATGTATAAAAGCAAAACATTCAACAATGTGTGAATAATTAAATAAAGAGTGATATTATTCATATAAGATTCATACCAATTCAAAGTATTTTTAGATATGTCCTAGACTGGGTAGCCACATATAATATAAAGCAGAATTTTGAGTCCATCACCTATACGGGCCAAGAGAGCAGATAGGGTCCATCAACAGTTGAGGTGCAAGTGTTTGTTGTGGTGTTAACAAAATACTCTCACTTTTTCACTTAAGCCAACATTGGGCTGAAGTGGTGCAAAACTGTACTCTACACTATAACTATATTAATTTAATGAACAGAAATTATGTGGTGGCACTGGGGCTTTGGAAGTGACTAAAACATTGCCTCTCTTCTCTAAAAGGTAACAGTTCATTGAGGACCTGGCTTGTAAACGTAATTATAATGTAACAAAGACTATAGCAGAGAGATACACAAATTGCCTTCAAAACCCAGAGAAGGCAAGTGACGAACTCTTCTTCCAAGTGAAAGGTTGTTTATCGTGCCAGGAACAAGGCTGCTGCCTGAGGAGGTTGGGCTCAATCAGTAAATTGGGAGATGTAATAGGTAAATAACAATGACTTTTTTAAGGTGTTTCCTTTGATGGCCTCAGTGTGGTGAGGTGTGGGTAGACCTAAATTGCCAACTAAGTCAAATAACAGCTGCCCATTATTGAGTAGCTGATCTATGCCAGTCGAGTATGCTAAACCTTTCATATACATTCTTTTCGTGTCATAACACTATGAAGGCTGCATTTTTTGAAAGGCAAACATGTTTTAAAGTATGTCACGGTAAGCTCTCAGCCTTATAGTTAGGATACTATTAAACTCATAACTTGTAATGTATCTTGATTACTTATAAATATGCCCAATTTAAACCAAGAATTTTAATATGTCAAATTTACACCTTATTTTGGCTTGACATACCCAGAACACTGGATGTCACTTAGGAAAACAGGCTAAAAGTCCCCAAATAAAAAGCCAGGCGATTCCTTAACAGGAGGAAGGGTGACTTTCTCTTAAAGGCTCCCACACATTGATGGAAATGCTGTGAAGAGACTAGAGTTCATCCAATTTTCCGTGTAAAGGAATAAAGACAATTTTGCCGGCCCGAGTCTGGATTTGATGTGTGGGAGAGCAGCCAGGGAGAAACAGATTTTAAGAGTGTAAAGGAGAGGTGAAAACCTTTAAACCTTTAACATGTATCTGTGGTGAGCAAGAAGTTTGATCACACGGTGAAAGCCCCTGGGTTGACGGCTCCTTGAAGTCAAGTTCATAAGTGAAAAACATAAAACAGAAATATATTGCAGGACCTGGGATTAAGACTTTGAAATTCACACTTGACAAGTTAAGTCCAGAGCTTTGGGCCCAACTCTGTGCTGAAGTTAAAAATGAACATGGCCTCTCTTGTTCTGACATAGGCAAATAAACATTCCTCACGCAGAAGGGGGTGTCAGTATCAAAGACACTGCATTAGTTAGGCCACAGTTAGCAAAATAACATGGCTTCTCTCTCCCAGAGCTGCGCGCTGTTCTTCCACATGGTATTTATTTTACTTACCATAGTGATTGACGCTGTTTATAAGCCGCACTCCCACTTGGGCATGGTTATTAGTCATCAGTACAATATCAAATAAGTCCTGTTCATCAGGATACAGATCACGGAGTCTAGCATTGACATGCTGCAGGGCCTGTAGGTTACAAACATGAGCGTGTGTAAAGAGGGCCCGGCAAAGTGGGCATTGGGGTCTGGAGAGAAGGGATCTCGTCACAGTAAAATTCAAGCTTTGAAGACTCTTCACTGGGATATTATAGCTCCTTTAACGTGGGGCTATGTCATTCATTTCTGCATTTTATGCCTCTCCCACGTGGGATTTCAGTTAATGGTCAGTGAGTATATAGGTAATATTTATTTGGTAATTGTTACAACATTTGGCTTATTAGCATGAGCGCCTTCGGGTAGGTAGAGAGAAGAATCAGGCCAGCCCTTTTGTGCTACGTCTATTTTTTTTTTAAATCAAATCTACTTTTCTTGATCATCTTTTTTTTTAACTTTTCAATTACAGTTGGTATTTGATATCATTTTATACAAGTTTCAGGTGTACAGCACAATGGTCAGACAATTATATAATTTTCAAAGTGATTTGCCAGATAATTCTTGTACCTACCTGGCACCATCCATACTTATTACAATGTTACTGACTATATCCTCTGTGCTGTGCTTTACATGCCTGTGTCTGTTTTGCAACTACCAATTTGTACTTCTTAATTCCTTCCCCCTTTTCACCCAGCTCCCCAAACCCCTGTGGCAACCCTCCCTTTGTTCCCTGTATCTATGAGCCTTTTTCTTTTTGTTTTTTCACTTATTTTGTTCTTTAGATTCCACATATAAGTGAAATCACATAGAATTTGTCTTTCTCTGTCTGACTTATTTCACTTACCATAATATCCTTCAGGTCCAACCATGTTGTTGCAAATGGTAAGATTTCCTTCTTTTATATGACTGAGTAATATTCTATTATATATATGTACCACATCTTTATCTAATCATCTGTTGATGGGCACTTGAGTTGATGACTGCTTTTATTGTGAAAAATAATTTGCACATTAACCTTGCCCAGGGCTATGCTAATGGTCTGTATTGTTCCAACTTCAGTGCACGTGCTGCCAAGGCAGTGCCTGGTCTGTTTTCAAACAGGCATCTTCAGGATGGGCGACTGCTTCCCCCTGTGCTCCTCCCTCACCCCACAAGCACTTTCTGCCTACAACTGCGGGGAGGGTCATTTTTTCTGCATGGTTATGATGCTGTTGTGTAATATTTGTTTAAGTTTTATAGAGGGTCACAGTTACAAGTGCTCTACATTTCTGTACAAATTTAGAGACCCTTACTTTATTAAAATCATGCCTCTAAGTGCCAAGAGCATGTTTTTTGTTTTGTTTTGTTTTGTTTTAATATGCTGTGTTAATGGGGCAAAAGCAGCAAAAGTGAGTTTCACCACATTTTCAGGAGGCATTTTATTTCTCCTAGTGCTGATGATTGTAAACGCATTGCTTCTGGCTGCCACTCCTTCTAGGGAGGGCACAAAGGTTTCTGTGTTACTGGCCTTGTGATTAGGACTCAGGAAAGCTCATCTCCAATCTAGGGCTGGAATCCCTTCCCCAAGGGTCTGGTCTGCCAAGTGCCTGTGAAAGGGTACTCTAACTTGGGGTCAACTAAGAGGGCAAGAATGACAAGGGTGGATTAGAGATTATAAGGGAAGCTGGATGAGATCCCAAGCATGATCCAGAGCCTAGGGACAAAGACAGCTTTGCCCTGTACCTTGACGAAGCGGAACGCGGGCCCAGGGGTCAGCATGACGTTCTCGTTGGTGAGCTGATACTCCATGTACTTTTCCAGACCCTCTTCCTCATAGATTTTCTTGCCATCCACCATGTTGAAGAGAGCTTGGGATGACACAGCGATGGTGATGGCATGCTTGGGTTTTGGCTGCAGACAGAGGTGCCAACGGGGGGCGGGGGGGAGAGTCACATAAACCGGAAGGGGTTGGGGCGCGTCCCAGGGCAGGGTGGGAAGAAAACAGCTGGGCCCATGCTTGTAGCACTGAGATGCTGGAGACAGCCAAGGCCTGGGACCCTTCCTCACCCCACCCCCTAACTCCCCCTCACCCCACTCCCGAGGCTGCAGATTTCCCTACAGTGTGTAGAGGAGGATTGGGTTGTGGGACTGAGCACAGGGGTGCCCAGGTATCGCGGTCGGCGGGCCCTGCTCACCGGCCGGGGGCGTGAGCAGCTCGGGGTCTTATCGTACAATGTCCTTACGGATGACCAGTAGGCTTCCTCATCGTCGTCCTCGTCCTCCCGCTGCCGGGGCAGGTCGGACATACAGTCGCGGTCCAGCTGGGAGTAGGTGGTCCTGCGCTGGCCATAGGACTTCCATTCACTAGGGGGTGTGCGCGGATATTCCCGCTGCTGCACGTCCCGGGAGTCCCGCAGGTCCCGGGAGTCCCGCGCGTCCCGGGAGTCCCGCGAGTCCCGTGAGTCCCGGAACTCCCTCATGATGCCGTGCGCCCAGGCTTCATGGTTCTCCTGCATCTTGGTGCCGCGCCGGGACTCGGGCTGGGGCTGGGGCTGGGGCTGGGGCTGGGGCTGGGGCTGGGGCTGGGGCTCAGGGGGAGTGGGAGGACTGGAGTCCAGAGGCTCTGGGGGCGTGTGCAGCACGGGCGGTGTGGGTGGGGAGGCCTGCACGGACAGCTCCTGAAGGGAATCTTGCTGGCTCTGGGAGGTGGATGACGTCTGGGAGGTTGTGGAGCTTGTGGGGACCTGGAGCAAGAAGACGGGCGTCTGAGCTGCATGCTTGCCTGGTGTCCCTGTCCCCATCTCCAACTGGAGTCAAGGAGTAGGACCTATCGCCTTTCCTCTGTTTCATTCCTAGCCCTTAATTGGATCCTGGTTCATCTTAACTCTTTTAAGTGGGGCTTAAAGGGGCTTAGACATTCCAAGGCTCCAAATATTAGATATTTCTGTTAAGTAGACACAGACACAGTCTGCTTTCATTTCCCCCTAGTTCCCCTGTTAGCACCTCACTTTTTTTTTTTTTTGTTTTGGAGTAGCTAGGTCACAGGCCCTCTTTCTTGCCCTTAGGCAGTTGGCACACAGTTTGCAAAGTCTTATCACGTGACTGACTTCTGTACGTATACCTGCCCAGTTAGAGACCTCCAGGCGAGCTTGAGTAAGGGACCTCGCTTGTCCTGCCTCTTGTCTGTGACCTCCCCATGAGCAACTAGACCAAATGTTCCTACCCTAAGACTCTACAGAGCATCTTGGAGACACCTGTCTCTACTTTTGCCCTGTGATGAAGGTAGCGATTGCAGGAATGTTGCTAGGCTAGAGAAACTGGTGTCGCCCCTTTGCCTTAGGACTTTGTGTGTCTGTGGAGCTCACTTGGAGGGAAAATCTTCCTAATTAGGAAAGAGCCATTCTAGAGAAAGGACGCCTCAACTAAGATGTGCAACAAATTAAGCGTCCATCTATTCTTTCTGTTTTTATGACAGTTTCACACGTTCTGAAAGGCATTTTCTTGGTTAGATTATTGAGCCAGTCCTCACAGAGACACACATTGGTGAAAATATGTGTTTTCCCAGTGGCTGGGTGTGTGTCACTCTCTTTGCAACCGACTTAATCTCCAAACCAACTTTTTCTTCCTAGGTGGTCAGGCTTAGTGTAACAGTCTTCAACAATTTATCTTCTTCTTTTTTTAGAATTTATTTATTTATTTTTAGAGAGTGGGGAATGGAGGGAGGCAGAGAGGGAGAGAAACATCTTTGCAAGAGATGTTGATCGGTTGCCTCTCATGTGCCCCCAACTGGGAATCTGGTCCGCAACCCAGGCATGTGCCCTGACTGGGAGTCAAACTGGCAACCTTTTGGTTTGCAGGCCAGAGCTCAATCCACTGAGCCATAGCAACCAGGGCCAACAATTTATCTTCTTTGTTGACCTTTCTACACCATCCCCTTCTTAGCCTTGAGTACTCAATAGTTACTGAACGAATGAAGAAAGGAATGAGCAACTGCAGAGTTTAATCATTAAGTGTATGTCCGGCTTATAGATGTAGTGACCTTGGGTTATAAACTAGCTCTATTAGCATTAGTGAATGGAAGTCCTAGGTGAGTTATGCTGTGTTTTTTTTCAACTATAAAATAGGGCTCACTGAGGGTGCCCTGTGAGGGCTCAATTAGCTAAAACATGTAAAATAGGTAGAATGGGCTGGCAGGTAGAAAGCATCAATGAACGTTACCTATCATCATCGTCATCAGTATTATTCTTAATTATTATTATTATTATTATTATTATGCTATCATGTCCTCCATCCTTTCACTTCCTCTCTACCTTAAGATTGGCGTTCTTGCTTCTGGGGTCGTCTAACGATGGGGCTCTGGTGGATGGACTTCGTGAAGCTCCGGACCACTGGTTTCGCACGAGGTACCCTCGAGAATCTGTCTTTGGCACTGATAGTTCCTGTGATCCCTTTTGAGGAGAGAAGAGACCCGGGGGTGTAATACCCCACCACCCACTCCTCCCATGCACGTGCCTACAGAATAGCCATGTTAGGCCAATCGTAGCAGCATATACATTGAGAAAAATCCCTGGCCAATATGACCTTAGTTCAGTCTTGATCCTTCTGTACTAGCCTAGCTCTGGCCCAATCCTCACCTCTCTGAGAAGCAACAAAGTGGAGATCCACCTGGAAGAGCATTCAAAACCAGGAAACAAAAGTGATATCTCTTATTTTTTCACCTGTCACTCTTTTTATATGATACTTTGTAGAGTTGACCATTTTTTCTCCCTTTCCCCACTTCTTCCCTTAAGGATAAGCCTGTTCATGGATGCTAAAAAGACACGCCTACCATTTTTTCACCAGAATACAAAGATGAGGGCAGCTGATACCTAAACATGGCTGCAGCAGGGTTCCAAGGCAGCTACGTCAGAGGGACCAGAGCCTTCTGGGAGGAGCAACACTGAAGGAGACCGTGGAGAGGCGAGTGGGAGAGTCTCTATGCCCCATGTCCTTCCCCTCACCCAGGCTGACTGTGGCTCCCCTACCAAGTCAGTAGTTCGATCTCTGCTCACCCTGATCATGGTGATCTGCTGGCCCTGTTCCCACAACAGGCACATGTGAATGTAAATACGTATTGTGCGGCAGGGGCCAAGAAGGACTGTTCCCTCAGCTGCACTAAGGCAGTGTCTACACGCCAGGTGACCACGCATGGGGCAACATCTCAGCCAGTGATTCGGATTGATTGCATGCCTCATCTGAAAGATTGTGCAGAAAATGGTCAATGCCATGGCCAGACTCCCCTTCCCTCCCTGATCTGAACAAAGACCAGTCTCCTCCTGTAGGCTGGGCAGAGGAGGCAGCTCTGGTTTCTACACCGTATTTCCTACGTGAACATGGAAATGTGTACTGCGGGGAAGGCAGGGACCAGCTTCTCCTAGCTTTTCCTTAACCTCTCCGTGAGGGACAGTAGGTGCCCGTTAAAACAAACCTCGGTAGCTCAGTCTCCCAGAACTCCCTGCCCCCTAATATTTTCTATTACGCGTTCTGCGTTTTAGTTCTCGCACCGACAATTAAGAGGTCAGCTCACCTGAGTTCTCAGACGAACTCCCGATTTCTCAGAATCCCGTCTTTTCTCTGATTCTAGACTGTCTCTTGAGTATTTTGATCCAGACTCATTCTTAATATGAAAACAAAGAATGTTTATTGATTTTAATTTCAGGGGCATTAGAAACATGGGACTTGGGAAGAAAAGGATAACTTAAAATTAGCATTTGTCTCTTTGCCAATATCAAAAAAATATGTGAAGTTTGACCTTATTTTTTGCCCTGTACTAAGCATGAGTAAAAATAACACATCAAAGAAGTATATAAATAATTTAAAGGTAGAAATTCAGTGCTTTATAGATTTAAGTCATGAGGCATTCATCATTTAAAAAATTACAGTATGGGGTATGTTGTAGGAGAATTTTCCAGAGGTCAGCAACACTTGGCTTTAAATGTGAGGTTGCTCACGTAGAATACCTTTTTCCCCCCATTGCTCTGAAGATTGCCACTCATGGAACTTTTACTTTTGCCATGCAGAATTGGAACTTCCCTTACTTGCTTAAGAAACCATAGGTCCAATTTTCTGTGGATCTAAACCTCACTGATATTACTCTGACTTTTAAAATCAAAGGACTTAAACCTGTACAGATCCTGTATGGATCTGTTGACAGGCAGGCTTTCTGCTCATGTTATCTAATTACTCATAACATATTAACAGGGATACCGGGTAGGAGAACACAAGAAGATAACTCGCTTCATGGACACCTATTCAAGTGATTGTTTTCATTTTCAATTGAGAGAAATACTGTTGTATTGGATCACACTTTGTATTGTTTCACGCTAATTTGGTGGCTGTAATGTGATCAAGATTCGCTTTGCTTGTCTGTTGAAGGAACCCAGCTTCTAGCTTAGACCAAGGTGCCCAGGGGCAGCCTGTTCGCTTCTTTGTGCCTTGGACTCAGGAAAAATTTGGCCAACGTTGGTTGAATGATTGAGCCTGTGACAGCAGAGAATGGCATAGTTGTGCGATCCTGGAACTAATCCTACAATTTTTCATCAACCCCCACCATCATCGTAAAGTCCTGTCACTTGGAGCTTCAAAAGATTTTTGAAACCCAATTCCTCTTCTCCATGCCTGTTATCATTGTCTTGTTCCAGGCTTCAGATCATCCTGGGTGTCTATTCTTAGAATATAGCCTTCGATAAGGTTTCATGGCCTCAAATCTCCCCAACTTCTAGACAGATCCATTCCATTTATTTAGGGTAACATTATGAAACATGAATATATTTATGCTTCATTTCCGGGTACACTCTTAATTCACTTGGATAGATGACCAGGAGCCTTCTGATGTATCTTGTCTACCTGCAACTTGCATGCCCTCCACTCTACACTTTATGTTCTTCTTTGCCAAATGATTTGTCTTTGCCTATATACCTTACTTGTAAGCCTCTCCTCCCTTTAATATTCAAACCCAGCTCAGTGTGGCCTGGGAGAAGTTCCCGGAGCTAAGCACCCCTCTGCGTTGGCTGTGTCTTTTGTACGTGCTTTCACTGAGCACTGCATTGTACTTGGTATTTTCCTTCCTACCAGGCTGTGCATTCTTCAGAGGCCACAACTGTTTTTTCACCTCTTACAACTAACATATCAGCATATACTTAATAAATGCTGACTTATTGGATTGACTTATACTATACACTTTAATGTCCTTCTTCTCTTTTCTCTTCATTTCCTTTACTTCTCCCTCCGTTTTCTCTACACATAGTCATTATCTGAAATGATTGGATTATTTCAGAGAAGTACCAGACGCAAATGATGGACTGACGGCTACTTTCACTTGGCTCTTTGGCAAGATTCTAGGATGTTTAATTCACTCACCTTCTTTTTCTGTTTCAGAGATGTTTGACTCATTTCTTTAACTGTTGAAATTCTTTGGCTGTTACGCAGGTGTTCATCTCCCCAGCTCCATTGCTTGCTGCTTCCGTTGCTCAGCCTGGGCTGTGTGTAGAATATCAAATTTATGACATCACATGTGATTCCATAGTAACAAACTGACTCTGAATATATGGCTGTAAAAATAGCAAAGTTCTTCATTCACACTTGAGTACATCCGGTTTTTAAGGAAACGATGTCTAAACAATGTTCAAATATTTAACATGTAGCAATATTACTATACTGCTTCCTTCTCTTTAAACCTCCTTTTAGCATTACTAGGTCAGTCAGCACATTAATCCCGTTTGTGGCTGTACATTTTCTGGTACTGCCAAAATTAATGGCAAACTCATCTGAGGACCCAATCAGTTATTATCGTTCATCCTGATAGATTTTTGGGATCTTTCTGCAAATCTGGAGACTACTTTTGATGGCTGAAATTTTTTCTAAATATGGAGCGTAGACCTGAACTTAGCTTTAGTGTCTGGTATTTCTTTACCAGCAAGATCATTTCCAGTTCACAAGGTCAAAGCGATTTCCCCGAGGCTAGACACAGTGTCTTAGGTAGAATGATCCTTGCACTGTCTTTTCTGCTGTTTGTGCCGTCCTTAAATATTTAAACACACACGTGTCCCTCTTGTGTACACACAGAGAAGAATATGTCAATCCAGCCCCCAACTTGGGCTTACAGGCTCCAATAATGCTCTGCATTTTACAGTTCTGATTTTATCTTCGCTCAAGTTCCATGCCAAGGTGAGTTGGTCAAATCATCATGGATTCAGTCAATTTCTGGCCTCTCTTCATGGGCCTTAATTCCTTAGTTTGAGTACCAGGAGAGGTTTGGGGCAGCTCTCATCAAAGTCCTCCAGGAGATCTTCTAGATCATAACTCAGGCAGGTCCTAGGCTAGGCCACCTGTGCTTCGGTCCTTTCACCTCCCATATCTCACCGTGATCTCCAGCAGGTTGTGTAATTTTCATAAATCTCAATTTCCTCATTGATAAGATGGGGACAATAATGATATCAACCTCAAACGATAGTTGTGATAGTTGAAATTATATGACATACTTAAGACAGTGACTAGCATTCATAAGTTATTAATCAATGTTAACTATTACTTTTATTCATACTTTTGCTTCGGCTCTCTTACAGAGATCAAATAGAAACATCTTTAACTCATTTAATCCCCACTAAGATTTAGGAACAGAATTTTAAAATAACTTACTTTTCATATACTTCTGTAACCAATCAAATGTCAGTTTGGTGATTCTTCCCGCAGTGCTGGTGACAGAGCAAGAAGGCCAGCGTTAAGGTAGCAGTTGGGAACCAAAGCTGGAAAGCTCTGAGACTTTGCAAAACAGGACAGGAACATTTTAAGGAGGGCATTCTCCATCCATTTTCGGCAAATCTTTCTGATTCTTGCCATGGTTACTGAGAGGAATATACCCATTCCCTTGGCAGTGCTAGGAGGATACAATCTGACCATCTTCCTACTATGGTCTACAATCTGACCATCTTCCTACTATTTACTTTTTCGGGGAAGCTGTGATACCATTCAAAATTTCTGGGAACAGTAATGGGAAGGTTACTCGAAGAGGAGAGCACGCCATTCAGACTCACCAGTGAAGAACAGTTGTTTTGGAAGCTCATGCTTCTCGAGTCAGTCCACTTTGATTACCCATGTGACTGAGAGGTTACTGAGGATTCAGAGGGCCAGAGAGCTCTTTTTCCGTGTGGGACGCTGTGGTGAAACGGGTCTGATGGATTAGGAAAGAAAGAACGGTAGGGCACCTGTACTTCAGAAAATAATTTGTAAAAAATTTCCTCGGGTGAGACTTAAAGGTAATAATGGTCTAGAAAATATAAGGCCTTGAAAAATAAAAGTGCCACTTAATTTCTGTGTAGATTAGGGCTCTGCGCTTTAATCCTCTCATCTGTAAAATAGGAACTGAATGCATTATACATCTCAAAAGTTTGTTTTAAAACTTGGATAAAGTCGTGCAAGTAAAAGCACATGGCACAGATTACAGTCAGTTCTTAACACATGCCTCCAAGACAATTTTCTTTTTAGAAAATCTGCATGTTGAACAGGGGGAGAAGGTTAGTTGTAGGATTGCCAAAGGGCTTGAAAGTCGGGAAGGCTAATTAAAAAGCGGGGGGCACTGTCTCATAAAGGCCAGGGAGCTTGGGGCCAGTGTGAAGTTGGGGTCTTGCTCTTTTTCAGAAAATCATGAGGAGTTTTTTCCACTTTTCATTCAGCTTAGCCAAAATGGCCCATGTTCACCTTTTTTCCCTCCATCCTGCCTTCAACACTCACTTTCCTAAGTAAAGTTAACAAATGATCCCATTTCTGCCCTTAGTCACAGCCATTAGCAAGAATGTTCAACACTCACCAGCATTAACCAAACCCTAATTAGCCAAATACGGCCTGCCACCCCTTTACAATGCACACCTTTCTTTCCCCGTGCCTGCTATGGCTCTCCTAAAAGAAACATTTGTAGAACTCCCCTCCTTAGCCCACTCTCCCTCACATCATTAATCAGCTGGCTACGCCTCATCCAAAGGGGGAAAAAAATGATCCAGTTTCCTGTTGCATGCCGGCCAGATGAACAAGTGCTAAGTAGGACTTCAGTGTGCGCCCCCCTCATGTTCATGGCGCAGCCGCTGCTGCACCTGGAGCTGTGGCCTTGTCCTGGGTTTCTCAGAGGCTGCCGTTAACTGCCCAGTCCCGGGTGACGTCCTCATGACTCTGCGCAGGTCTTGAGCAAAGCAGGGTAGGCCCTCCTGACCTGGGACCTTCAGCTTGTTGTTTATCAGCTTGCTCAGAGAGCCCATGATCTGAGGGACTAAGGGGACAAAGGGAATTCCTCTATTAGGTAGCCTTATTAAAAGCAAGCAAGAAAGAAACAAAGGAAGGAAGGAAGAAAGGAAGGGAGGAAGGAAGGAGAGAAAGAAAGAGAAAGAAAGGAAGGAAGGAAGAAAGAGAGAGGGTTGAGATGGTCACCGCCTTGCATTGTCACCAAGTTGCTTTCTGCGTGGAGGTGGCAGGCACCAGGAGCTCCCAGGCAGTGTGCCCGTGTCGTTGCGATGGGCAACGTGCTGCCGAGACACAGCGCTGTGGTCTGCAGGCTTGGCTTTGAATGTGAGCGCTGCCACTGCCTAGGGGTCTCTGTGAGTGGCTCACCCTCACAGCCTGTTTCCTGGTTTGTGCAATAGGAATGATAACAACACCGACCTTGAAGGCAACAAGGAATGTGGAGGCTGAAGCAAAATGCCTGGCATAGAACAGGCACTCAGGAACCATCCTCTCCCCAGATCCCCTGCCTCCTGGTTCACCTGCATAAACAAATTCGAGGGACTTTGGGGAGGATTTTATCTGGACCGTATGACCGCCTAGGGAGGGCCTTGCCCTGAACTTCAGTGCCCCATGAACAGGAGACTGGGAGTCTTGTCTCTTTGTTTTCTTTTGGCCTGTTTTTTATTTGGGGTCTGTGTGATTTCCTGGCAACAGCTCCATTGGTGGTGAGAAAATATGTGTGTTTGCTATTTGAGGAGCAAGCAGCTTGTTTCTGGAGGTGCCCCTCCCCCAGTATTGTTTCAAAATGTAGGTCAGCATTCCGTGTCCCTCCGTGCGGCACAGCTCGAAGTGGAGCCCCACGTGTAGTCCACCTTGGATTCTGTATTTTTGGAGATGCCTGTGGACAAAATGGGCTTTTATGACATTTTTCAGTTTTTTGAAGTTTGGCTTCAAGATTGATTGACTTTCCGTTCTTTTCTGGTTAGCCCCCTTGGCTGCCGCTTCCTCTTCCCCAGTAAAATAAAGCTTCCTTCGACTCCTGTGTCCCTTCCCCTGTGAGTGGCACCCCTGTTTTCCTGGAAGCTCAGGGTGAATTCTGGATTTTTCCCTGATTGCTGCATCTTCCTCCCTGTCATCCTGTCATCAGCACCTTTTGCTTGAGTTTCTTAATATCCTTCAGAACCAGCCATGTTCTCCCATTGTTCCTGCTTTTAAAAAATGTAGCCTCAACAGGGAGATCTGGGTATTTCTCCCCGCACTAAGTTTCTTTTTTACTAATGCAGACAAGAGAGGTTTGAAACTGTCAAGCTAGCGGCAGCTCTAACCAGAATTGGGTGCCCCCTGATGCCCCTTTAATATCTTGTGTATCCTGCTATTATCAAGCACATTACGTAACACCCTGTAATTTATACGTCTATCTCTCCTGCAACACCTTGATTCCGTTCTGTACTCTGATGCATGATACTGTTGTCCTGCTTCCTCACAGGCCTCCGAAAATGTTTCTGAAGGAATGAAGGGGGTGGGTGACTGACTTCTGACATGAGTGGCTTTTCCCTCCACTAGGATGTGTTTAGCCCATTCACCTCCAGGCCTGATCTCACGATGTGAAACCGTGGTATAGAAAATAAGGGGCTTATATTCATTTCGGAAATAGGATCTGCAAGGCAACAGATAGATTCTAAGCCAAAACGTATAGTGAGAAACTTCCAGGTACCAGATGTGTGCTTTATGTGTTTATCTTATTTCAGCTTAACAACAACGCGGTGATGAGGGGAATAGGAATCTCACTTTGAACACGCAAGTTTCACGCGAGCTAAGTAACTTTGTGAGAGAAAGAAGGCACCACCATCCAAACTCTGATTGGTCAGAACCTGACCTCTTTTTGCTGTGTGACTCTGCCCACCAGAGTTTGGATGATACTGGAGCTAATCCAGGTAGAAAAATCAAGGTGAAACAGAACAGAGAAGTTAACTGAAAAATGAAATTCTGTTGAGGGGCATCACCAAGATAAATGAACTGATCAAGTAAACACGGTTCTGAATACAAAAGGTTGTTGTATCGGGGAGGAAGTATGACAATTCCAGTGGGACAATAGGCTTTTAAAAGCTATGGATTAGTAGAGTAGATGATATTCCAGGTACCATCAAGAAAAATGAATTCTTTTTATAGATGAGGAAACCAAAGTCTGGAAGGAAGAAAGGCCATGAAGTCACACAGCGAGTGGATGATGCAACAGAATTAAGTGCCAGATCTTTGCATTCTGTCTCCTCCTACAAAATCTAGCTGCTTTTTAAAAATTTCATTTTCTTGTAGGTCAGTCCGTCCTTCTCATTTGCTTCAATTCAACAAGACATTTATTGGGAAAAGCATCATACCAGGCGCTGGAGAGCCAACGGTAAGAGAAGGGGCTGGGGTTAGCAAAACACTCCTGTGTTTCTCTGTCTCTCGGCATCCCTGTCTTTCTCCCGCCGATGAATGGCCTCCACCCTGAGTGCAGACAGAGGTCAGAACACGCCTGCATGTGAGTGCGGCCTTTCGTGTTTCACACTCCTTATTACTGTGCATGTGCCCCAAGGCTCGGTGTCACATTATGCAGTGCCCACTGATAAATAGTAGGCAGGGAATGGACGAGAATGATTATGAAGAGGGAGAAAATGTCCAGATGTTAGTAGCTCATAATGTTTTAATTTAGAGTAGTGCTTTCGCCCAACGCCATCACCAAAGGTTTGTCTTTGGTTTATTTGTGTTATCACAACAGTGACGATGGAGTTAAATGCAGCCTTTGAAGAGAGGATTTTTGGTTGTTTCATTTATATTCTACCGTTCTTTCATTAAACATTTCTAAATATTCACAGGGCCCAATTCTTACAAAAATAAATCAGATAAACCTCGGGTTCTTGCCAAGTCAAATATCTACAGTTTCTGGCAATTATGTAATTTCCAACTCCACTGCAGTAACTATTGCTGATAAGTCAATCGTCATAAAGAGAAATGTTCCAGACCAATCTTTATTAGTGTGTCCTTCACTGATATATGCAGTCTTTCTTTTTTTTTTTAAGCAGAGTTGTAACTTTTTTTTTGTCCCTAGCGAATAGCTTCTCATCATAACAATTTATATCTGGAGAATGTCATAGTACAATGTAGAAATGGTAAATTAAAACCCATGAAACGAGGCTCTGCTGTTATTAATAAAAGCTGCTCTGGCTTTCACCATCTTGTTATGATGGCACTGTCCTCTAACGCCACTTTGCCGTAATGTATTTCTGGCCGCGCACGTTGATTTGGCCCAGACAAAAGCAATATTTAGAAAGTTACTCTGTGGAACTTCTCTGGGAAAAAAGAATTTGAGAATTGTGTGCTCATTTAAATACCTCCTTGGCATTGAGGTAAAACATGTTATTGATCGGAAAAGGCTTTTATGGCGGGAGGAGCTGTGCTGTTCTGTAGGAAGGGTATAAAGTAAACAAACTGAAAATACCAGCGTGCCGTTTTTTTCCTAGAGTGACTTACCTGTTTGGTGCAGATAGACATTGTTTAAAACACTTATATTAAAGGAATCCCTACAGACTGACTTTCCTCTGTAGTGAGAGCTCACATGCTATGACCTTTCTTTTTGGGGGGTCCTCATAGTTTGTGGACTATCTCGCTCACATTATTTCATCTGTTTCCTACAATAGGCCAGGGCATTATTTATGAGGAAGCCGACACTCACACTAGGCCCCGAGCAATGTTCTTCACAGCACTGCTAGCAGGTAGAAGCCCTGAGACTGGCCTAGACTTTCTGCCCAGTGACCACTCCCTACCTGCCCCCTGAGCCGAAGGAGAGAGGCAGTGGTGGGTCGTTTTGTCATGTGCAGCGTGGAGTTCCACTCTCCTGATGAAGGTGCCCAGTAGATTAACACAGCTTTCATTTCTGTGGTGGGTAAGTAGCCTGATAGAGTCGTCTTAGGTTAGATGCCATCCTCTCACAAGACAGAGAGAGAGCCAAGGTGCATGAAAAATCCTTTCCTACTTCATAGTCAATGTGGCTTCAGGGACGAGGGAGCAAACCGGTGGATCCCAGAGCCCAGAGCCCAGACTCTGAGTTTCTCTAACCGGAGGCTTGATTTGTAAACTGCTATCCAAAGTATTCTGTTGATGGAAACAGTACGTTTCAATTTTTCAAAGCCAACTGGTTCTTGTCTTCTACGGGGAAAAAAAATTGCCTTTCTTTGCCAGTATTAGTAAAATACATACATGCATATATAAAAAATGATTGGAAAGGTGGGAAAATAACTTATTCCTAAAGGTTAGGAGTTACTTCTTCCAGATCTCTGCTTCTTTGGGCATGCTATAGGGCTGGCTGAATGGAAACACCCAGCCACAGGGTATTTGGAGACAACTAGCCTAGAGAGGTAAAAGAAAAATTCAACCGAGAAGCCAAACTGGGTGAAGAAGACTGGAAATAGAGTTTCCACAGGCTCTTAAAGCCTGTGAGATACAACTAAAATGTGTAGCATTGCCAAGGACAGGGACGAAAGAAAGCATGCTAAACACACACTGGGATAGCATGGGCTTTTGAACAAAGTGCAAAAAGAAATATACAAATAAACAGTTTTGAAAGCAAGTGATATCTAAGTTGCGAAAAGGAGAATACAGATAGCATGATTTCTATTTCTTGGTTTGCATCCAAATAGAAATGAGGCTGATGCTATAGACTTCGAACTATTGGGCAATAGTGCTTTTTCTCACTTTGTGTGTACTCGTGCCATTGTAGGTGAGCAGGGCAGTTCCATGGTGAACGAGTATATAATCAAAGGGTAATAAATGCATAATTTATCAGCTTGAGTCTTAGGTCCTTTTTTTGTGATTGAACATCGGGAGTCAACGATGCTGCTATGTATTTGACCCTTTCTCCACCAGACCATGAAACCTCCCCCGTGGGAAGGGGCATGTCTTGGAGAATTGAGAGGTGGGGAGGTTACCCAAGGAGGAGCCCGCCCTCGACAGTCCCTGTTGGTGCGGTGGGTCATCTGGTTGAAAGGTCAAGTGGTGGTCGTGCCCTCCTCTCCTGAGGTGCTCTGCTGGGCTCCTTCCTGCTCCGGCTGATGTGCTTCTCAGTGCTCAGTGCTGCCACTGATCTTCCTCTAAAGCAACTTCCGTGGTAGCAAGGCACCAAACAGTGAGTTGCTGCCTTTGGTGGTTTGGGGTCAGGGCGTTATAAGTGATCCAGAGAGTCACCTGGCTCTCAGAGTCTTCTTGGACTCTGAGTCCTCATCTATATGTGAGGCTGAGGGTTTGAATAGCTGCACCTCTTGCTCCATGTCTGTCTTTATTGTTCATACAAAAACGGAGTAACAACCATGGATTCATAATTATGCATCAGTTGTCCAAGCGCCCCCTTTGGCCTTGCCCAGCCTCAGTTTTGCTGTGATCACCATGTGAGATAACCGCCTTGGGGAGGAGAAGGAGGAAGCCAGGAGGCTCTTCCCTGTGTCTTCCAGGGGCAGCAGGGATTGCTGCAGCAGCTCTTGGCTCCCCGGCTTCCTTTGCTCCAGGGAGGAACCGGCGCAGGTGCGGAGAGGACTGCTCTCCGGTGCGGAAGGATCGCTGGGCTCCAGCATATTTCATTTAGGATTTGCTTGGAAATGAGGGAGGGTGCAGTCCCCGCTGCCCTCGTTTTATCTGGGCCTATGCAACAGCCATGGAGACAGGGAGAGGTCTGCAAAAACAATTAGTGTGCGATGCACACGGCAAGTTTTACAAGCTTGGAATTTCTTTAAGCGTCCTCCCTGGAAGTGTTTTCCTCTGAAATAGAAAGCTCTAGTTTTAACTTGAGGAATTGGTTTCTGGTTAATTCACTTGTTCTAAACCCTTCTGAAACTAGAATAACGGATATTCACAGCAGAGAGTGAGGGTTTCTGAAATGGTATTATGAATAGGGTTGCCAGATTGAGAAATAAAAATTCAGGGTGGCTAATTAAATTGCTATTGCATATAAACAAGGAAGAATTTCTTAGTGTAACTGTGTTCCAGATATTGCATGGGCCCTCTCAAGTATTGCAAAAGACATACTTATAATAAAAAATTGTTTATCTGAAATTCAAATTTAACTGAACACACTGTATTTTATCATGGCAACTTTAGCCATGAATAGTTAAAAAGTGACATTGTTGTTGTTCACAGAAATAGAATTTATTTGATCATTGATTAGGTTCACTAGAATCAATGATATATTAGACATGTCTCTCCATTTTTAGGTAAATTACATTAATAGGATAAAATATCTGTTTTTTTTCATATATCATGAGACCCATAAGATGTGAATACGTATTCATTTCTTCTCGATGTGGTAATGTGCTACTTACAAGTGTAGATTTGTTTTGTTTAACTCCTGACTGAAAAGTGATACCTGATATGAAGTCCTTTTCTATTTTATGACATTAGCACATATAGTAAACATCATGGGTTGTATATGCTGGGAAAGCTGAACAAAAATACTATTATCCTGGTTATATTAATACTCTGTGTTCCTTGCGGAACATTTGGAAAATATGCAATAATATAAGAAAAAATGTACCTGTAATGTTTCTTTTCTATTTTATAATTCTTGTGGCTACACTTAAAAAAATGTTAAGGTTATGTTGTAATACAGTTTTGTTGCCTTTTTAAAATGTACTGTTACACCATGAATGCTTTTTCAGGTCATTAATAGCATTCATAAAACACTTTTATAGAGGCGTACTACTCCTTTTCCTTATTATTTCAGTTTTTTGTCCTGCTCTAATGTTAAAACGAAGGTTTCGATGGATAAGTATTTGTTTACATCATGGGTTACTTTCTTTGGAGATATTTTTGGAAGTGCAGTGACTTGGTCTGAAGTGACATGAGCTATTTGTTGCCAGGCCTGTTGGCTGCAAGCCACCCTGCCTGTGCCTGCTTCAGTGCCCCAGCCGGAGGGACCCTCCCGGGCACTTCCACCTCTACTTGTCCCTTTGCCTGGGGATAGACATGATTTATCCAAAGGAGGAGTTTAGAAGCAGACAGTTTGGTTCAGTTCTTTTCTAGGTTCTGTTTCTTCCAGATGCAGCTGCGCATGTAGGGGCAGCTCTGGGTTTTCGCTTTGCCATGTGGTCAGGCTGCCAGGGCAGACTCGGGCTGGCCGAGCGACCTACTTGCCCGATTTGCCATAAGCAGAGTTGTGTACTCTGTTTACGGCAAATCGAAGTTGGGAGGGAATATTATAAAATCCTCTGTGGCTATTTCTCTAATTTTCATCCCCCTTTCTAGTGATTTTAAGAAATAAATCTGATGTTTGGTCTTTATCTCTCTGATAGCCATGTCTAATTTGCACCTAGTTCCAAACTCAAATTGGGGAGAGGGGTTAACTTGTCACAGTTATAACCCCAATTGTAAGATCTTTGGCCAGGAGTAATTGAGGACCTGGCACTTAGACTCAAAATAACATGAGCTGAGCAAGATTTCGAGCGCTGCCAGCCTTGACCTGCGGCCGCATAGCCTTCTTCCGCAGGCCTTGCAGCCGGGCCTTCAAGCTTGGCAGTTAGCATTGTGCATGTTGTAGGTATGCAGATGAGATTGTTAATTGACTTGGGCCATACAAGCTCTGCTAAACATGACTTGCGTGGTCCTCGGCATGTCACCTTGATGTGATTTACAGAGGTGTGGTTTGGGTGAGATGGGAATGAGGTTCCTGGGAAAAGGAGTTGCTAAGGTCCCGTTAGAGATAATTGTGGAATCAGTATATAGGCTTTTAACTGTTGGCCGATGAAAGTTTTTTCTTTCTCCCTGTAGTGGAATTTTTTAGCATGGATAACAGGCCAGGACTAAATGCTTCAAAGACAGATAAGTTTCATGAAGAGCAGACAGCACTAGAGGCAGGTTCTGTCAGCTGTGTCTCAATCTTGTGGAATTCCAGAGACAAAGCACATTTTGCCTGAACTTTTTACTTCCCGACTCTCTCCTGCCTCTCTTTATTTAACAGCCCAATTCTGGAGTTCCGTCCTAGATTTCTAGATATTTCAGTGTCAGACATATGAGAAAGAATTTCATCTGCCTCATCTTTCACAGGCCAGATCTAGTGTTGGGGTCAGTCTGAAGCTTAAGAGAAGGAATACAAAATTATGAATACAAAATTAGGTATGAGAGTACATGTGAAGAACACGAAACAAAATCACAGTGTGTCACTGGAGGCTTAGAGATTCCAATGCCTATTTTAAAAAATCTCTTGACCAATTTATCAGAAATGCTCCCTGATTGCAGCCTTGCTTTTTGTCGGTGGCTCCCAAAACTCACCACGGCGAGTGCTGATGCTTCAACTTTATTAAAGCCTCGTCGCTCTGTCTCTGTCTACCTTCTCCTGGGCTGCCCTTCCAGACCCCGTTAGTTCTCCAGGAGAGCATTCGCCCCTCCCTGAGGGATGACAACACGCCTTAGGGAGATGTTCTCATTCAAAATTCTGAGATGCCTCATGAAGAGAAAACCAGTCCAGACAGAACAAAAGGGCTCACTTTACTGGGTTCTGTAGGCTGAATTGGGTCCCCCACTCCATTCATATGTTGAAATCCTAATTCCCCAACACCTCAGAATGTGAGATAGAGCCCATATTCGAAGATAAAGACTTCGAAGAGGTCACCAATGCAAAATGAGGTCATATGCGTGGACCCTCACCCTGTATGACGGGTGTCTCCGTAAGAAGGGGGGACTAGGAGGCAAAAACAGGGGAAAGATGACGTGAAGACACAGGGAGAAGGTGGCATGTAAGCCAAGGAGACCAGTTTGGAAGGCACCTGCACTGCTCACACCTTTCTCTCAGTCGCCAGCCTCCAGAACTCTGAGACAGTTAAATTGCTGGCACTTAAGCCACCTAGTTGGCGGGGCTTTGTCACAGCAGCTCTGGAGAACTGCGCTGGTGGGACAGAGGAAGGCGGAGGGGCCCATGCTTTACAGCATGATCGAATGCTAAGTCAGACAGCTTCCAAGACTGCAAACGCGTGGGAAGAAGGGGTCACCCTGGGTGTCAGGAGCCCGCAGCCCGCTGTGTCCTGAGGAGCCCTTTCTGAAGAACTGGGTCAGCCCCCGGGGAGCCGCTCCCACTGGCAACTCCGTGTCCTCTGTCTTGCACTTTCTTGACTTGCATTCCAGTCTGTTACAAGCTCCTCATAGCCATCCCTCCTGCCGCCTTTTCAGAACTCAGTCCTGGTAGGGGTAACCCCTGGCTACAGGCAGTGGCTGTCCTCTAGCTGTGCCACCTACTGATCCCTCCTCTGTAAATTCATGCTTAATCACCTGCTACTCGGCGAAATGCTGAATTGTTCAAATAAACATTGCTGGGAGAGCTAAGATCAACAGTTTAGGCCTGTGTGTTAGCAGTCACCCCCCGAAGAGAGGGGGGAGGCCCAGTCTTTTGGTCTCAGCTGTACTATTGCTACCCCTGCCCATCCACCGCTTTCCCTCCTCTCCACCCACCCTCCCTGTCCCGATGCTGGGGTGGGTTCGGTGCTTCCTCTTCGGGATTCCCATGGAGTTAACCCTGAACTTTACTCCAACCTGTTACTTACCACACTGTATTGTGACTGTGTGTTCACAATACCTCCTTTGCTAGACAGTACGTTCCTTTGACTCATGGGCTGTGTCTAATTTGTCTTCGCATCACTATGGGCTGTCCTAATGCCTGTCAGAGGGTGGGTGCTGAAAAATTGAGCCTGAAGAAAGCTCTTCATTTGAATGAAAAAAAAACAAAACAACAAATGACTTCTACCTAGCGTCAACCAAGAACGTCTTCTTGTAGGCTTTTCTCTGTGTACGTTTTTCCTTTAGGCCACTTCCAATCCACAAACGTGTGTTGAGTAACTACCATGCACCAGGTATTGTGTTAGGATTCAGGAATAAAATGATGGATCCAACCCAATGGGATGAATTAGAGCTTCCAAGACCTTCCTGTCTATCAGAGAGAGAAGACAAGTTCAAGCATGGCTCTCACACAAGTGATTATCATTCTAAGAGGAGTGGAACAAAACATCTGAGGGGCGAAAGGTGAGAAGGTAACAGTGAGATTTGGAAGGAACCACAAGAGAAAGGCCCCTGGGAGAAGGTAACATTGAGGCAGTGAATGGGTTGTGCATTTGTTTGCTAGGGCTGCCGTAACAAAGTACCACAAACTGAGTGGCTTAAACCACAGGAAATTATCTCATACTTCTAGAGCCTAGAAACTTGAGATCAAGCTGTTAGCAGGCTTGGTTCCTTCTGAAGGCTATGAAGGAGAGGCTGTTCTACATCTCTTGTCTGGCTCCTGGTGGTTTGCTGGCAGTCTCTGGCATTCCTTGGCTTGTGGGTGCATGTCTATGATCCCTGCTTTTATCTTTGCATGGTATTCTCCCTCTGCAGGTGTCTCTGTCCAAAGTGCCCTTTTCATAAAGACAACAGTCATGTTGAATTAGGCACTCACCATACTCCAGTGTGACATCATCTTAACAAATTGCATCTACAATGGCCCTAATTCCAAATATGGTCACAGTGTGAGGTACTAAGTGTTGGTTAGAACTTCAACGTATGAGTTTGCCAGGGGCGGGGTGGGGTTCACAATTCAGCCCATAACAGGTAGGTGTCAGGAGGCACAGATTATAGGAGAAACATAAGAGGAAAGGCCCTCCTGGAAGTAAGAACCAGGCATAACTTCTGCTTCTAATAAACTTTCGAATTACTCATTTCCTGAGGATTCTCTTTGCTGCCCTTCTAGCATTTTGGTTCTGTAGTCCCCTCTGCCCAGAACACCCTCCTTTCTCCCTGTCTTCTCCTTCCTACTCCAGCGCTGTCTTTTGAATCCTACCTGGTTGTGACTTGAAAAAGTACTACCTTCTGGGTGCCCTGGGGTCCTGCCTTGGGTGTCATGCTTTAGACCCCAAGAAACCTTAGTCTGGCAGCCACAGGGAGCTCTTCGGAACTCCTGTAGCATTTGACAGACTGCACCGCTCCTGTGGCATTCGTGCTGAGTGTATGCGACACCGTCTTTTCATTCGTCCTTGGTTTTAAGCTCGACTACAGCAGAAGCTCCACACCAAAGCTTTGTGCATAGCCTTTAGTTCTGAATAGTCATCAAGGAATCATATCTACGGTGTGCTGAAATCTAAGATGTCCCACAGAGATTCTAATTCCCTGGTTTACACACTATGTGTACTCCCCTGCCCTTGAGTTTGGGCAGGACTTCGCATATAATGAATTCCAAAAGTGGCAAAGAGTTTTATAATTAAGTACCTTAACCAGTTCACTTGGAATCAATAAAAAGAAATATTAGACTGCGTGGGCCTGAGCTGATCACATTAACTCTTTAAAAGAGACTAGAAACTTCAGAGAGTCTCTGCTGAGTTTGAAGGAGCCACCATAGGTTTTGCAGCTGCAAGGAAAACAAATTCTGCCTACACATCACTAGATTTTCTCACTAGATTTTAAAGTATGCATGGTTGTGGAATGTTATCTCGTTTACCACTAATCTTGGGGCCTGGCACAGTGCTTGGTATATAATAGGTGCTTAATAATTATTTACTGGCCAAGTGAACAATCTTTTATGATTGTGTCAAATAAATAAGCTCTTATTTCTATATGCTCAGTCAATATTTAAAATAACCAGTGCTTAGGAATTTTTGACATTATGTGGCTTTGACCAGTTAATAAACTCTGCCTTTTGGAATATTATTAAAAGGTAGGTCTTGTTTTCTCAAATGGGCTGGACAGAGCCAATGGTGGCCCCGTCCATGAAGCAGGAGATCTTAGGACCAAGTGAACTCCTCAAGGATGCTCATGCAAGGGGGTATTGGAATCATAAAAAGAGGAAGCAAGGTTGAAGCTAGGAATGTGGCAGCAAGTGACAAATTCAGCAGGTAAGGTAAGGATGAACATGGGGGCAGCAAGTTTTGTAAACCGATGTTAGAAGGCAGTGGGGAGTCAGCTGCAAGAAAGGCATCTCAGAGAGTGGTTCAGAAACAAACCAGTGAGCACAGAGAATGTGAAAGCTCTCCAGTGTCACCTGGTACCTGGTGTGCCTACAGGTGGGGAAGGGGGAGGGGGGATTGAGGACCTAAGGAATGCCACAGGGGAGTTTTTATGTCCTAAGGGAACCCCTGCCGTGGAGTTATAGGATACTATTCTCTGATATGTACAGTGCTCATCTTAAAAATGGGCCAAAATCAGATAATTAACTTTAAATTCTGTTTTATTTACAAAATTGACAAACTAAAATATTTTCCCATGGATTCAATGTTATGAGAAGGCTGATTAGATTTTCAAGACAATTCAAGAGCATTTTAAAATGTGTATTTTACTAAGAATATCATAAAAATGTTTATATGGTTTGTTTTTTTGGGAAATCAAGCATACTTTATCTTTTCAGGGTGCTTTATAAGAAATAGTTTTAATATAGGTATTATGCTTACCAGTTTCTCAGTCATAAATTACTAAAATACTTCTGTAATAACACTATTTTGCTTAAAATTATATTTTTTGATATCTTTATCTTGTGGGAGTAAGAGCATTAATTTCCATTTTAAGCCTCTATTTGATATTAAAATTAGAACAACTTGTTCAAAACCTGTAGTGTTATCTTGAACAAATATTGCTAAATTTTAATTGAGCAACTGGCTTAAGTTTAGCTTTGGACAGTCACCAAGATCTTTCTCATGCTCATTTATTTCTCTTGAACCAAATTCATTTTCCTTTTCTCGCTTAGTAAAGTTGCACTTCATTAGGCATCTCTTTGCCCAGCTATAAAAATGACATCTTTTTCTTTTTCTTTCTTTCTTTCTTTTTTTTTTTTTGGTAGTGGCTTATTTTAAATAGCACACATTCTATACTTTTATATTCAGGAGCATTTTATATGTGTATAGTGTAAATTGGTCCCATATTAAATTATTACCATGCCCTCAATTTTAGGACTGTGAAGAACCCTTTGAAGTCATCCTAAACTGTCCCTTTCAGCCTACAGATGGGAAAAAGAGGTCCAGAAAAGGTGAATAGTGTGTCCGACGTCACATGACAAGATAAAGCAGGGACACAGCCAGGACTCTGATGCCATAACTCCCTGCACAGTGACTTTTCTGATACACCGTGCTACCTTGCCCATAGCATTTATTCATTTTAGATCTAGGATAGACTGATTTCCTGTATCCAAAAAAAAAAAAAAAAAGCATCTTATATATAGTTCTATGAAAATTTCATAATTAAATTTCAAATACTTCAAATGGCTTAGCAGAATCTTTCAGTGGAAACAGATGTAAGATCATTTATTTCCTCTCAAACTTTGATCAGGTTAATTTCTAGTGATGTTAAGAAGGGCTAAATATTGGGGCCAAGGATACCGAGGCCCTTTGAGCATAGAACTCGTTTCTACAACCTCCCACCCTGCGCAAGCGGAGAAGATTCATGACCTCATTGTTTGGTTGTTTACACTCCTAGGGGGAAAAAAGAAAGACGATGACACTTAGCTATGTTAACTTGGAGAACATGGTAATTGTGGAGTTTAAGGAGCAAGCGAGTACACTGTTGTAAGTTTAGGCACTTCTATACTGCAGAGGTGGTCAGATTTTAAGCATTCATTCAAGAAGTGTTTACCGAGTTCTACATTCAGACAGACAGGGATGAAAGATGTGGTCCCCACACTTCTGACTCTCCTAATTTCAGGTATGAAGGAAAGGCGACAGGGAGAAGGCTAGAGGGGAGCATCTGGAATATTGGGGCCCTTTCTGGAAGGAGAGGAAAAGCCAGTGCCCCAGGAATGACTCCCCTCCGTCTCTGTAGTCTTCGTGCTCCCACTCACCCCGGGTCGCTGCTCCCGTGTCGTCTCCCCCTTTGCCGCGCTGTCCTTGTTGCCCCGCTTCGTTCCCGTCCTTGCCAACCTCGCTGTGGCCCTGGAGCTGTTATTACCATTCCTTGGAAGAAAGGCACTGTGCTGAGAACCTTCACGTTTTCCAAGAAAAGGGCTGTAAAAATTGCACATAAACAAGAATTACTGTTTTAGACAAGCTCACCCCAGAGAAATCACCCATGCTTCCAGTTTTTGGCACAACTCTATCGCTCACCGTCCATCTCACTCTTGTTTGAGGCTCAAGCACTTTTCTTACCCATGCTCTTCCTTCCCTCCTCACTTTCTGACATTTCCAGCTCTTGCCAAATACTTTTTGGCTAGAGGTTGCAAAGGTTACTACCTGGTCTGTGGTGATGTCCTCAGTCAGACTGAGAGTTATATTAAGTACTGGAATTCTCTAGTGTGGCTTGGTACTAGTATATTTGCTGGTCTTTTCTTAAAGATTGTGCTGTTAATGGCAGCTGCTGCTCAGACCTGCAATGACTGGTTAAATTGTTTAGGTCAATTATTGAACCACGAACACAATTTTTGTTTTTAGTGAAATGGCATTTCTTTGCGATGACCATTGTGGGGTGAGGGAGAAAGGCTGGGAGCCTCTAGATCAGAGCTGAGTAATGGTTGAGGTTTCATGTTCTTCCCTTTAGTTCACAGAGAAATAAGAACAGTACCCTATTTTAAGTGTGTGCTCGGCACTCTACTAAGCAGTTTAACATGGTTTATTCCATTTAATCTTCACAGGAACACTGTGAAGTAGATACTGTATTCCCACTTCACAGATGTGGAGACTGAGGCTTATTGGGTTTAAAATAAATGCCTTGTTTGTCACACATCTATTCAGTGTCAGAGTCAGGATTGAACCCAGGTCATTCTGTTTCCAAGGACTGAGCTCCTCATCGTTGCATGAAACTTGAATTTTCCTTCATTTTATTGGGTATTCTTTTTTTTTCTTTTAATGAGTTTTATGCCCTTCTTGCTTTCTTTACAAATTGTGGGAGACTTATTGTACTTTTCAAAACTTTATCTAGTAAAAAGGATCTTAAATTACTAAATAGGAATGAACAGCCCAATAGTACCTTAATTTTAAATGAAACATTAGGCTACATGACCTGCAAAACCCCTTCCACCTCTGACAGTCTGTAATTCCAGAGCGGAATCTGGGTCCGGGCCACTGCTGCGCCACCTGCTAACTACCACATAACCTCAGAAAAGAAACCTTATGTCTTCGAGACCTACTTCCCTTTCTGTGACGTGAGAATAAAGGATGTATCTCAGAACTGAGACTGCGTTACTGAAAGCAGACGCACGACACACCCGTCTTTACAGCTACACTCTCCGGGGGCCAGTTTTCTCAGCCATAACTTCATTTTTAAGATGAAGTTTATTTCTTAAGATCTCCTTAATTAGAAAAATCATGCTTATTGCAGTTGAGGTAAAATCTATCTTTTCACAAAGTCAGGGCTTTCTCAAGCAATGGACAGCTCACAGAGTCTCAAAATGGTGAGTGACCTTAGAATGATATAATCCAATTCCATTATTTTGCAGATCTGAACAGTAAAACCCAAACAGGTTAAATGTATTCCTCCAAAGCACACAGCAAGGTTGTGGTAAATGGTGAGCAGGGGCTTATCTCTCCTGATCCCAGATCCAATGTGTTTGCTGCAGATTTCTAACAAACTCAAGATAAAGGTTGGGGGTTAGAGAGAAGACTGATATAACTATAAAAAGAGAAATTATATATGCATTTGCTTTTATTTCTGCATTAAAAATTTATGCCCTAAATATTATTGGTGGTAAAAATTTGGGAGGAGGGAACTTAGACTATATATTCCAGCAGACCTGAATTTAAGACCCAGATCTGCTACTTATTAGCTATGTGACCTTGAAGCTTAAACTCTGTCTTAGGTTCCTTATCATTAAAATAGGAATAATGGTTATAAGTTTCTAGTGTTGGGAGGTTAAAGGAGATAATATATGTGAGGGCTTAGTAGAGGGCCTGCTATACAGCCCATCATACCATAAATGACAACTCTTAATGATAATATTAACGTAAAGTCAATGGGAACAACTTCAGCCGCAAGCACCACCTCATGAAAATACCATTGAAATAGAAAATACCTCATGTCTACTGAAAGTCAATAAATTCCAGGACCAAGTAGACACATTTCATTTTTAGTTAGCCAAGATGTCCCTTGGCTACAACCTTATGACCCCACTGACTGATTTAGGAAACTCTCCCAAAGCGCCCAGACAGTGCTAAGTAGTGAACCAGTCCTTAAAGTTCTAGTACATGGGCTTTTACTGACTATAACCAGATAAGAGGTATCTGTTGTCATCAGAAAGCCATTCAGCGTAATGCACAGATTGTGAAGTTAGTCTGTGGGCAACGGAGGCCTCCAGGAAGAGAATAAACCAGTAATGGCAACACCGTAAATGTTCAAATAAACCTAAAAGTAGAGACAACTCATGTTTGTCAGCTCTCCTAGTTAAAGAGCCCTAATGATACCATGGAGAGGAGCAAAGAGATACATGCAAGAGTGTCCATGTTATTTTGAAGAAAGGCCATGGCTGAATAAGCTGGTTTTGCAGAATAAGTACAATTTTTAAAAAAATCTTATTTTTTTATTTTAAGTGAATGATTAAATACAGTGATTGTTTTCCTCTTATTAAGAATTTCTCAAATCATAGAACAACGGGAGAAATATTAAGCAATTCATTCTTACTGAATTCAAGGCAACGATACCTGATACCAGGCATCCTAGAAATGTGGGTTAGACTATTTCAAATTGGAATTTTTCTTAGAGGTAATAAATTCTACAGTTCATTTTATAAAAATCCAGTATCTCCTGGGCTATATTTTATAGAAATAACAGCTTCCTGAAATCTATAAATTATTTTTCAATTTACTTATATTAACTGTGTTGATGAGAATTTAGGGTTATTATTACAAAATTGCAGTTTGATTATTTTAGCCCAGTGACAAGGGAATCTGGAAAGAAGGGAGGGTGCTCTGTAAGGGAAGCTGGGTCAGTGCAAATTTTTACAATGAATTCAGTGTGGAATCTTGGAACCAGTTCCCAGAGTCTAAGCTGATTAGTCACTGTAACAATACATCGTTCAAATGTAATAATGGATTTGTAGAAACTGGCATGTATTTGGCTATGTTTGATGATATTTTAAAAGAATCCATAAATAGTCTATGCTGATAATGTGATTTTTCATCCCTGAGTCACTAAAACTCCAAGTTCTGGAAAAATCTGCAGAGACAGAGGTAAAAGAGAGATAGAGGAGGAGATAGAAAGAGGAAGAAAAAGAAGAGGAGGAGGAGAGGGAGAAAGAGGAGGAAAAACGTGATAGAGGATGAAGAGAAGGATGGGGGAGTGAGGTGAGGAGACAGAGAGGGAGAGGGGAGGGAGAAGTTGAGAGAGAGAGAGAGAGAGAGAAAGAGAGAGAGAGAGAGAGAGAGAGATTCATTGAATGACACTTGGCCAATGTCCAGAGCAGCTGCTGCTTACTTTAGCTTTTTTCCTGTAATCCAAAACTAAGAGCAAATACCGCTTGGCTGCTGCATCTCAGAAATAGGAAAGGGCTCCAAATCAGTCACTCTTGAAGACTTGCCTGTCTTGAGAGATGTCCTAGGCTTTTATGAAGGGTCCATGTATCTGTTCATCTGTCAGCATACATTTGTCATGGCTGTCCTTCTGTCCAGAACAATGCTGTCTCTACTTGCCTTTTGAGTCTTAACTATTTTCATTGCTGTGTAAATATTTCATGATTTGGAATATTTCCATTTGCGATCATGTCATCTTCAAGAAATTTGAACATGCTAAGAGTACACGTTATCTTCAGTTGTGATGAGATGATTCATTACTGGACACTAGTTAGCCAAAGATAGAAACAATTTTTGTGCAATTAATCATGTTTCCCACAAACCCTATGGTAGTTGTCAAAAATGGAAAATTATACAAACATTTCATCCCTTACTGCCATCGTAACGTTTGAAGAATGTCTCATGCTTCTTCAAGGAAGGTGTGGCATAATTTAAGAACAATGTAGATTTATTAGTGCATAGTTTTTAAAAAGGAAGTAGATGCTACGTGTGCAAAGCAAACGGAAATCACTTGACATTAGCAGGGAGATCGATGTAAGATCTGAGTATTTTTGGATTAGAAAATGATCTCCTCAGTTATGTGTTTTGTCTCATATAGATAATAAGCTTGGAACTGGGGAGAAGAGCCCGTGCAGGTTTGAGTCTGTGAACTAGAACACAGCCAGGTTTTGAGCCTGGCCAATGAACTTCATGCTGATTGCCTTTATGTCAGTCTTACACACATTAATGTTTCATGAGCTAGTTATCTCCTGTGAAGTGGGAAATTGAATTACAGTCATTCACCAGCCATTTATGGGATATCCACCATGAATTACAAGCTATGTTAAGGCATTGAGGATATAAAGATAAATAAGATAAATTCCCACCCTTCAGGAGCTCAGATGATAAATGAATTGAAACAGGCTTCCAAACACGGTCAAGGCAAATGGCAGTTCTGGGACCCAGTCCAGGCTCCATCTTTTACTAGCTGGGTGATACTGGATGAAGGACTTTGCCTTCATGAGCCTGTTTTCCCACCTAAAATATGGGGATGACAATGGCAAAAATATCTGCGAGGGTTGCCACTGAAGTCAAACAAGAGCAAAATAGAGTAACAGTGTTTTATACATGATGAAGTGCTAAACATTCGGGAGGTACTTTAGGAAGGAAATATGGTACAATGGAGTGAGCATGGCTTTGGGTCAGTAAATTCAGTTCAAATACCAGCTCCAGCACTTACAATTAATTTGAAATTGAGTTGTCACGAAGACTCAATAAAGTCATTTATTTATTAATTCATCCATCCAGCAGTATTCCTATGTACCTACTACATACCAGACACTGTTCTAGAGCTGAGATTGGAAAACTTTCTGTGGTTTGCTTACTTCTGCCTGTTATAGATGCTGAACCTGGCCCTTGATCTCGTGGTTGTGTTATTCAAGTGGGCAAGACAGGCAAAGCACATGTCCACAACAAAAGCAAGACAACTGTAGGTGCCCTTTCTCTAATCCCCTGGGGAACAACTTCTGTGTCTCCCAGGGCATGGCAGAGAGTAGGGACTTGGTGAATGTTCATTGAGTTGGTACATGCAGGGATATTTTCTACTCATTCTCTAATCTCTGTAACTATGTTTTTTTCAGCATTGAGTGTACAGTTGGTATTGAACAAAAGACACTGAGTGAATTTATAAATTCACACTTACAAGTTGTGTGCCTCAACAAGTTTCTGAGGCCAAGCATACTACTAAATGCTGATCTCTTGGGGGGTCATTTATTATTTTCAAGTTGGCAGTTGATAGCCATTAGCTTCAAAGTAACTTCTGATGCTGCATCTGTTCTGCGATTCTGGGAACAACATTAGGTTGTCAGTGTTAGACTTTTGAGAGGCACCCTCCCTGTCTCCCGCGTAGGTTCAAAAAGTCTCAGCAGGAAGGCAAAGAGGGTTATCCGTGCTCTTTCCCCAACATCTGCCAAGGCTACTGTATATGAAAGAAATATAAAATGGATTCAAATTAATTTTCAAACCATATTTTTATAGCAGAATCTGCTTCTGAGCCCTTTATGAGTTTGAAAAGCTATAGGAACAAAGGAGCCATGAGATCCCAGGTTTTGTAACCATCGCGTTTAGAAACTGAGCCGGATCTCACGTGACCACTGTGCAGCCCTTCTCTTACCCTCCCTGCCCCCTCAGAAGTGGGTACACAGGGGACACGGGAGCAGCCTCAACTCTCCACTTACAGCCTTAACCCTCCAGTCCTATAGACTAAAGGGGGTAGAGATGCCTTGATTGGTCACCGAAATTATAAAATTGTTGGCTTATGAGTACTTACATTTCATTCATTTCCAAACTGTTCATGGTTGGGGAGAGGAACAGTCTCCTAGAGAAGTTGATGATTACGTTGGTTTTGGGGTTTATAAACTGGGAAGTGTTTAAAATGGAATTAGCTTCAACTTGAAAATGAATGACTAGATTCTTTTAAATTTTTATAAATAATAATATTTTTGGAATTCAATATATAATTATTTATTATTATAAACAATAATACCCAACATGTATGTAATGCCTACTTATGGCCCAGGCACTTTAAACACTCCCAGTCGCTCAGGGAAGTGGGTGCTATTATTAGTATGTTTCTTCTGCAGATGACACAGCTAAAGAAGAAAGATTACGATTACCTGAGCGTACAAAGCAAAGAAGTTGTGGAGCTGGGATTTGAACCCAGGTCTTCAGCTTTGCAGAGCGAGATGTGCTCTGTGATATACAAAACTATTTCTTTCCGTTCTTGTGACAACACAATGAGACAGAGATTATCCCCTCAGCAGGATTAACATATGAATACAGAATTGCTTAAATAGGAAGTGCACAATTTGAATGTTAGTCTATTTTAGACAGTAACAATGTACCACAGGATTTTTCTAGAAGTGCTAGTCACAGTGAAATTAGCCCCAATGATATCTGAATTAATATTTTATGGAAACAAGTTTCGAGGCTGTGATCTGCCCTCTTGCAGATGCTCTGTGGATAATAGCTATATTGTGATTGCTATCCAAAGGTATTTGAAGAATTTATCCGTGAGTTCTTAGCTGAGAGCTTCTTCATAAAAATGTCAGGGAAAATTGGATGTTTTCTTCTGTTTAGCTCATATCGCTCTTTCAGAGATTAAAAATTGTGAAGGTCTGAGGATGTGAAGGTAAATAAACAATGTCTGCTCACAGGAGCTTCTCCAAATCTACATTTATTATTATTATTTTAAAAAGTAAAATAGTAGAATTGCCCTGGCTGGTGTGGCTTAGTGGACTGAGTGCCAGCCTGCAAACCGGAGGGCCACTGGCTCGATTCCCAGCTGGGACACATGCCTGGATTGCGGGCTGGGTCTCCAGTTGGGGAGGTGAAAGAGGCAAACACACATCAGTGTTTCTCTCCCTCTCTCTCTCCCGCCCCCTCTCTCTAAAAATAAATAAGTAAAATCTCTTTTTTTTTAAGTAAAATGGTAGAATTGAATAAATTAAGAACAAAGTCCTTGGTTAAATTTATTCCTAGGAACTTCATTTCTCTTGTTGCTATAGTAAATGGGATTTTTTTTCTTAGTTTCCCTTTCTGATAATTCATTGTTAGCGTACAAGAACCACCATCAAAATAAAAGGGAACTGAATGTATGGGAGAACATATTTGCCAATGATACTTCAGACAAGGTTTTAATCTCCAAAATATATAAATAACTCACGTGACTCAACACCAGGAAAACACACAACCCAATTAAAAAATGGGCAAAGGACTTGAATAGTTACTTCTCCAAGGAGGACATACAGATGACCCATAGACATGTGAGAAAATGCTCAATATCACTAGCCATCAGAGAAATGCAGATTAAAACCGCAATGAGATATCACCTCAAACCAATCAGAATGGCCATCACTAATAAATCAACAAGTGCTGACAAGGTTGTGGAGAAAAGGGAACCCTAGAACACTGGTGGTGGGAATGCAGACTGGTGCAGCCACTGTGTAAAACAGTATGGAATTTCCTCAAAAGAAAATAAAAAAAGGAACTGCTTTATGACCCAGCAATCTCACTGCTGGGAATATAGCCTAAGAATCCTGAAACACCAATTCAAAAGAACTTATATACTCCTATATTTCTAACAGCACTACTTATAATAGCCAAGTGTTGGAAACAACCCAAGTACCAATAGGTAGGTGAATGGATTAAAAAACTGTGGTACATTTACACAATGGAATACTACACAGCAGACAGAAAGAAGGAATTCCTACCTTTTGCGACAGCATGGATGGAACTGGAGACTATTATGCTAAGTGAAATAAGCCAGTTGGCAAAAGACAAATACCACATGACCTCACCTACAACTGGAATCTAATGAATTAAATGAACTGATGAGAAAAATGAATGAGAGACGTGGAAACAGGGAACAGGCTGATAGCTGTAGGAGGAGAGGAGAGAGGAGGCAATGGTGGAAGGAAGAGGAAGGGGCTAGTCACAGAACATGTATGAATGATGCCTGGCCATGGACGATGGAGAGAGGATTGACTGTGGGCTAGATAGGTAGGCCGGGTGGAGGGAGGCAAAAGGGAAAAAACTGGGAAAACTGTAATAGGATAAACAATGAAAAAAACCAAGGTCTCACCACGGCCTTTGAGAGCCGCCTGATGTTGCCTGAATGAGATTTTAACCTCTTCTCTGTCACTGTTTGGGTCCTTGCCTCCAACCCTCCAGCCACAGGACCACTGCTTGCGGTAGTTTTCTGCCCCAGGGCTCCGTCCTCCTTTCCTGGACCGGAGGTTCTGCTGCTGACGCACTGCCACCCTCTCTTCTGGTCTCTGCTCAGTCGTTACCTAACCAGAGCAGCCTTCCCTGACTGCCCTCCGTTGGACTGTCCCCACCACATTCCTCAGTGTGCTTTCTTTGTACTTCATGGCCCTTATTATCACCTGACGTACATTGTGGGCTTACCTGCTTACTGTCTCTTTCTACTACTAGAAAGTGAGCTGAAGGAGAAAGGGATTTCTTTTTTTGTTCAATGCCATATCCTCATGCTGGAATTGTGCTTGGGACCTAAAAAATACTTGTCAAATAAGTGAGTCGACGATGAAAACAGAAGCGTATGAGTGCAGAACAGTTCCTCTGACTTGCGGAGAACTGCAGCAGTGATCCCCGGGTGGCCAGAGCAGCCGCCCCCTGTTCTCACGGGCCACACCCCTTGCTAAGCAGGCCATGCCAGGGAGCTTTGTGCGCTGCCATTCTTCTGCATGGACGCTGCTTGTCTTGGTTCTAGCTGCCCAAGGGAAATGAGACTTGAAAAGACCTGGTCAGGTCATATGTACTAGGCTGCTTTGCAATCCACACCCTTCACTCATTCATTTGCCTGACGTTTACTGAGCACCTATTATGCGCCAAGTGCTTAAGAGACAGAGGTGAATGCCTGAGAGTTCCTGCTTCCAAGGAGCTGGCCCAGGTGTACCAGAGGAGGCAAGAGAAAAGAAAGTCACCATCCTTTCTCGTGAGCTCTCTGACTAGGGGGAGGATGACATAGGGGCAGGGAGTTGTGGAGGTGAAGGAAGACGCACCCAGTTGAACCCGTCGGGAGCAGTGTGAGAAAACTGGCTTCCCGAACAAGACGACAAATGAACAAAGCTTTGAAGGAAACCAAGGCTTATCAAGGTGGAGGTCATGACAGTCTTTCCAGGAAGAGGAAACATCAAAAAAGTATAAGTGCTGAGAGAACTTGGAACATTCGAAACTGAAGTGGATATTTCTGCCTGGAGAGTGAGGTACCAGGTGGGAGAAGGAAGAGATGAGGCTGGAAAAAGAGTGCTTAATGCCGCAAGGAGAAATTAAACCCCCTTAAAAAAGCAAATTCCAGAAACACATGTCTCTAGATGCATGGGTTGGTTTTCAAGGAACTAGAAATTTAGGTGACAGTAGCCTATCGTCGTTTCTGTGTGATTCAGGAAACAAAATATATGACACTTTCAACTGCAGTCACTTTTTCACTCTATGTTCATTCTAATAACTTTCATTTGAACACATGCCATCTGACAGGCACCATTAGGTTCTAGCCGTGCAGATTTGAGAGGAATACTTGATGGCAGGTGCACAAAGTTCTGTCCATGTCAGTCAGTTTGTATCCAGGAAACTAGAAATACAACTAAGATACAAATCCGTGATGGGCTGGTTTCGTGGACACGTGAACTGTGCGGTCATACAGGGCCCTGTGCTCCGAAGGACCCCACACTCAAGTTTAATGCTCTGCTCTAGCTGTCTCGAAATTCTTAATACCTTTGGAACATCTACATTTTCATTTTGCAATGGGCCCTGCCGATTACGTGACTTAGGCTCCTAACCGAGGTGCAGCTGCGGTTGCCCAAGAGCAAGGGTGTGCAGGCGGGGCCCGCAGGCCAGACGCAGCCCGCCTCTCTGAGCACGCTCCCTGAACTAGGAGCGGTGTTTACATTGTTGGTAGCTGAAAAAAATCGGAAGAACGGTGGCTCATGGCATGGGAAAATCACATGAAATTCACATTTCAGTGTCCGTGAAGGCACTTTATTGGTGCCCAGCCGTGCGTTTGTTCTTTTCTCGTGGGGCCTATGGCAGCCTTCAAGGGACTCTGACCCAACTGCGTCATTGCAGCAGAACCCGTTTGGCCTGGAAAGCCGGAACTGTTTACTGTCTGAACCTTTGTAGAAGAAGTGTGCTGACCCTTGGTCTGGAGGATCTTTTACTATTTAACGATGACTCTTTATTTTCATTCATGTTTCATTTGCTGGCAGAAATATAACTTTATTTTCTTTACTTTCTGGCTCCACCAAGCTCACTGCTGTATCCCCATAGATCTATGGTAGTACCTGATGCAAACCAGGCACCCCAAGATATTTAACGAAGGTCGGATGATGTGGGATGATTGTTATGTGTGTCTCCTGTTTCCCATTAAGCTTCATGTCCTCAAGACCATGATTACATGAGGGAGAACTTCATTCCCGAGGGCGCCTTGTAGAGGGTTCGGGTACAGAGTGCGCTCACATTGGTGACAATGACGGGGCCCTGACCATGGCTGGTCAGCGTAGTGTTGCTGCTGCTGGCTGTGGGGCCCCTTTAGAAGCAGACGTTTATCAGCTGATACGTTCTTAAAGTACGTTTGGAAGTTTCGAGATGAAAGATTAAAGATAAACGGCAATTTTTCATCTTAAGGCTCAAGGCAAAAAAAAAACAACAACAAAAAAAAACCCACCGAAGTACATGAAATGCTTTCTTGTGATAAGGAGAAGAACCTAGTGTATCAAGGAAGCTATTGTATGGTACGGAGCAGTGTCTTATTTCTGTGCTTGTAACTTTCAAATCTTTATTTTTCAGTACTGACTTCTCAATTTATACATCCAGTTGTTGCTTGACATCTCTGCTGGGTGCTGAATAGACAATTCAAAGTGAACAAATCTAAAACTCAACTCTGATTTTTCCTTCCAAATCTGTCTCCCCTTGTCTTTTCTGTGTCAATGACACTATCCCAAAAAGCTACTCAAGGTGGAAATCATGTGTCATCTGGGGAAGCGTGATGGAAAACTGATCTCTAAATCTACGAGGTTCGTTCCGATTTTTCGGAGGCTTAGATGGTTGTGGGGTGAGGCATTGCTGGGTCCTTGCTCTGGCCCACCTGGGTGCTGCGTAGACTCCATAACCTCTAATTTAGCCTTCCCTTTAGTGCCTGGCAAATGTACCGTCTAAAATTTCTTCTTCTGTAACATGCAGATAATAATAGTGCCTATGTGGTAATATTATGATAATTAGAGGAGATAATGGCAGAAAACATTCAATGGAATAACTCGTTAGTCAAGAAAGTTGTTCACCTGTGTTATACTTGCTCTCTGCTTGGCGTTTCCGTGGTGGCTTGGCATTCTTTTACTGTGGTGCCTTTCAGCCCTTTAAGCTGCATTTTGTAAAAATGTCTGTGTGCTCCATGAGGGCTCGGATTTCATCTATTACGTGTGTCTTTAGATGTTTATGCATCTTTAGAACTTGCTGTGTCCCCAGAGAGCATGCAGAGTACTTCAAGTTTGCTAGTTGTAGACATGATTAAAAGAAATGCTCAGGACTCAATTTGATGGTGTAGTCACTGACTGCTAATCATCTCTTTGGGTTAAAGTTCCTCCCCCTCGTACCCTTATCCCTGGGAAGTCAAGATTAGCTTTCTGGGCAGATTTGTGAGAAGTGGAGCCTTCTATACAGGTCTCTAGACCGGTGAGGGGGCGCGGGAAGGGCTAGCCCGCCCCTTTGGCATACCATGTCCCCTGGGGTTAATGCCCCAGGTGATTGGGAGACCTGAGACAGATTTCCCCATCGTCCAAGACAAGGAAACAGCAGGGCTACTCAATTTTGTTGTTATCTTTAAAGTGATTGAAACAGAAGCCATTAAAAAGAAAAAAAAATACATACGACGGTGTCCTGGGGAAAGTGAAGAGAACGCATGAATTGCATAAAAGTGTTTCTTCTAAGGAACAGCAATTTAATAGGACTGATACTTCTGAAACTTCCTTGCTCGTATGGTTAATGACTGTCCAGTTCACCCAGATGGTTGACAGCAGGCTGCTTGAACTCAGAATCCCAAATTTGGTAGAAGCAGCGGAAGGACAGTAGTGGAGTGATGGCGGGCATCTTGGAAGGTGTGCAGGTGAGACATGGGCTTCCTAAATAGCACATTGGGTGGCAGACCCCAGGAGAAGGCTCCACGCCACACAAAGGGCAGGAGGAGATGGCAGTGATAGAGCTGAAACTTTGCATGTTATCTTGCTTAATCCTCGCGTCGACCTTCCAGGGCCAACGATTCTAAGACACACAACCTTTAAATGAGTTGCCCAAGGTGACGCGAACACCCTGGGAAAGAGCCTGCCCCTAGAGCTGCTCTTCTTCATCCACCTGTGCTGCCTTCTGCTCCTCTGCTTCTCACACCCTACGCCTGAGCCCTGGGCTGCTTTGCCGTCCTGTAACCTGCCCTCCATCCCCGACAGCCCCTTGGCCTTCATTTTCCCCCAAGCTTTAAATGCCAGCTTTCTTTTTCATGGTTCCTCTGAAGTGGAATTAATCCTTTTTTAAGCACCACTAGCAGCCAATAGCAGAAGATAGACAACATGCTCAAAACACCCAAATCAATGAAGTTATCGGTGGAAATGAAAAATATGTGTTTTATTTTCTGGAAAAAACATAACGGACTTTTTGGCCAGCAATACTTGGGTGCAAATCTTGGCGTGTGAACTTAGGGAAATTATTTACTGTCTCTGTACTTTAGTTTCTTCCTTTACAGAATGTGGGTAATAATGGACCTACTCGCCTCACAGATTGTTGTGAGGACGAAATGTGATAATGTGTTAGAATAATGTCTT
The DNA here is from genome assembly GCA_004026545.1 of Mormoops blainvillei. NCBI lineage: Eukaryota > Metazoa > Chordata > Mammalia > Chiroptera > Mormoopidae > Mormoops > Mormoops blainvillei. The sequence continues at coordinate 67,226 of PVJD01002844.1, read as the reverse complement.
GCACTCAGTAAATGTTAGATTTATCAGTATTTTTATTAGTTATTATTATGGTCATCAGGAAACCAGCCATCCCTGTGACTCCAGGATGGACCTTTCGGAAGATGCTGAAAACCAAAGCGGCAGCCCCAGTCCTGCATGGGCGTGGCTCAGAGATCTGTGACTGGGGCACGTGAAAGAGAAAAGAAACGGGGATCTCTCTTGAGGTCCTCTGGGAAATCACCCATTTTAAAGAGTCGAAAAGTTAGAAAGTAAACAACAAAGATATCCTAGAGTTTGTTGCTGAAAGGACTAGAGAGACATCCTGATTCCTAGGAGCTGGAGAGAGGAGAGAAATGTTTATTTTCCTCAACCTAATAGCAGCAGAACTGTCCTACGACAATTCACCTTTCCCATCCAGATGAGAAAAACAGACTCAAAAGCTTTCCAATGCTTTGAATGTGTAGTGAAAGATGTGAATCTGATGGAGCCCCCTGGTCCCAGTTTGTAGCCTCATTATGCTTTCTCCTGGAATTTTCCAAATTCCTCTTGCACTCAGAGATTGGTGAATGCAGTCCTGGTTGATCACAGCCAACTCCATCACATGTTCCCTTCTGGGAATTTTCACCAATTCCTGAGTAAATGGTACAACTCTTCAGTTGCGATTTCATAGCCCCTCATGTCATCCCCCTGCCACCCTCCACAAGTCTTGAAAGCTGCATTTCTTACTCTTTAATCAATTCCCAAATTGAGAATTACTATTTTTTTTCTTTGCTTTATATCTTCAGAATTTGCAAATTTATTTCATTCCAGGAAAGGAACAATCTGACATAACAAACCTATCTTGCTTGAATAGAGATACTCTTGGTAGCAATCTCCCTCTGGGCCATCCGAACATTTCTAGTTTCTTCTTGATTTAGAGTCTGTCATTGTGCATGTGGACCCATTGTTCTCAGAAGGAAATTTGATATTCTCAAGCAACCCCAAACACCTTCACTGGCTGCCTCCCCATTTCTCTCTCCCTGTTCTCACCCCGCAGCCTCCAAGGACTAACTCCACACATTTCCCCACACTTCTTGGCCTAGCATTTGTTCCACTCCTCCATCCTGGCCTCCCCGTGTCCCCCTCCCAGTGACCTCAGGCTGTAAAATACTATAGTATCTCTGGCTTGGGTTCCTTATCTGGCCCCAAATTCTTTCCTTCTCTCTCTATGACATTGAAGAAGAAGGAATGTTCATTTATAATATTTTATTCTCTCTCTTTTTCTTCCAGGCTCCTTTAGATGCCATTTTTACTCAGGCTGCTGTGAAATTGAAATGTCCTTCTCTCACTTGCCCTCAGAGATGTGGCATTTCCCCCCCCGAGTGCTCGGGATCTGATGCTTAGGTCGGTGCATAGGATGAGAAATAGTTTCAGCCACATTGGCGATGGGCTGTATATCAAAACAGAGAGAAGTGGGAGGCACGGGCTGCTTTGAAGACAGTATCCTCCTTCCAAAATGGAATTTCTGGCACGACCTACAAGTTCTTGAGTTTCCTTTTCTCTGTTATTCCCAGGACTGTAGAAAAGAGTGATTGCATATTATCTGGGCTTCTTACCACCACTTTCTTGTCCTTCCGTGCTTTGTAACATGCTGTAAGTGAAACCTGAATTTCACATGCTGCAGCAGAGTCAGGAAAATGTGTTCAGTGACTATGCTGATTCCTCCGAACCAGATATGACGCCGTGTCAATAATAGTATCTGCAGCTGGGTGTGCTTTTGTATATTTCCAGAGCACTTTCACACACATTCTGGGGTGATCTCAAAAACTGGTCTACCACTTCCTGTCCAGCTGCTGGCCTCTGACTGAGTGGCTGTGATGTGGTCAGGGGAAGAGCCATCCCACCTATTAAAGTAAAGTCTGAAACCAGCGACCGTAAGCGACTTAGCTATATAATTATTTCTGGAATACACAGGTATCGGTACCGGCTGGACGGTGTCATGGGGATGAGAGGTTAAACCACGGAGATGGCTGTGTGTGTAACTGGCACCCAGCAAATGGTAGTGTTATTGTTACAAGAAGACTTTCACATGTTTTCCGACTTGGTTCTCACAGCCGCCCCTTGAGGGTGACTGTCATGTTGTAACATGAGGTTGTGTTTGGAGAGTCTGCTGGTAGCCTGCCCAGTTTATGCAGCCAGGAGGTGGCGGAGCTAGGACTCCAGCTTGGGTCACCTGATTTTACTCTTCCCATTACACCACACTGCCTCTTATGAAGTTTATTTTTATTTTGTTTATCTAGCTTATAATATTTATTGAGCGCCAACTCGGTGCCGAGTACGGGACTGAGAACTAGGGACACAGACCAAAGTAGAGCTAGAAGCTTCCATCTGTGGTTTCCTCGGAAGACTCCAGGCCTACTCCTCTGGAGTGTGTGGAAATATGTATGTTTGCAATACTTTGAAACCTGGATTTTTTAAGATGTGTAACTTATGTTTCTTCTTTTTGTAATAACTTAAGCCAAATACTTTATAAACCACTAAAATATTTTATGAACAGTTTATGAAACCAAATATAAATGTGATCATTCATTTTAAATAGAGTTCACATATAGGTTGTGAGGAATTAAGAAACTGCTGACAGCCTGAATGTTGGAAAATGGATATTTTCAAAATATATAAAAATACATATATGTATTAATGTATTTAAGTACACACATACATGTAGATATAATTCAGATTTAACATGGTAAGTAATCAATTTTGTCTGAATATTTCACTTTATTTTTAGATAAATCAATTTACTTCTTCTTGTAAATGGCACTCATGATTAACAAAATTCTATTGGAGCAACCCTTAGTTTATTGCAGTGATTGGGAGATCGGGGGCCTAGTGATTTGACTTGGAGAATTTGTGTGTCTACTGTCATCACTTGTTACAAAAACCTTGGTGTAGGATATACGCCTGGGGGGAGCTCATAGGGAGAGAGGATTTTTTTGGTGGTTTTTTTTTTTTTTTTTTGGTAATGGAGTGATCCAGATGTTTGAACAGCTGTATGAGCAGAGCTGTTTGGACAATTTTACACAATAATATTTTGTGATAAAACTTGGGCATGTGAAATGGCCATTGTTCCTCAAAGTTTCTTTACTCAAAAACAACACGAATTCAAGGGGACTCATAATTTAATTGACAAAATGAAACATATCCTTTTGAAATGTTACAGTAAAACATAAATGTTTTTTGCTCCATCCCAGACATCCATTTGAAGCAAGGCATTCCGCTGGAGAAGAAGCCCATAAGGGCCTCTTTAAATAGGATACACTTTGATTGTGATCCAAGGAAGAACTGATAGTGAGAGATTAAAACATTTCCAGGATAATTTACAGCTTCCTGCATTTTTAAGGTTATTTTATGCCTTAATGGTCAGGGATAATTTATAAATGCCCTGGCGGAAAGAAGCACGGCCAGAGGTTTTCTCCGCTGCTCCGAGTTTTGGTTGATTTAAGAGAGGAGATGCTATCTCAGGCTGTGCCAAATGGAACCGAGACCTGTAGGCTTCATACAGCAGCCAGGTCTGCCCATATATGTTGACAGCTCGTACAGGCAATGTGTTTCTGAGCTCTTGATCAAGATAATAATAATAATAACAATGACAACAACAGTAGTAACAATAAGGGTAGAAGGAGGAGAAGAGGAGGAGGAGGAAGAGGACTTGCTACTGCACTAGGAACGCTAAGGTTAACATCAACAATTAATCCTACCAAGACTTCTCTAATTCTAGTGTGCACATTAACTAGATTAAACTCAGCAAATGCTTTTCGGTGTTCACCATGTGCCAGCCATTGTGCTAGACACTGAAAGAGTAAGCAGATGAGTCAGATTCAATCCTGCATGGTCTAGCTGGGAGATTCTCCTACAGGAATTATTACTGCCCAAAACAAAACCAGAGAGACATTAAATGTGACAGAGAGGCATTAAGAAAAAATACTGTAGGCACAAAACCAATCAATTATGTTAGATCTAGAGATTGAAAAACCACGTGCAAGAAGAGATACATCTATATAGAGAGATTTTACAGGAAGCGTGGATTTTGGTAAATGGAGGTGGAAAAGGGAAAAGTCAAAATGAGCCGTGAACAAAGGTATGGACATGAGAGTGTATGTACACTCTGTCCGCAGAGCGAGGGCCCTCTGAGGAGCTGGAATGAAGCTGTTTTGTGGGAGTGTGGTTGCGAAGGCCGGGCCATCATTAATAGCATGTGTGTTTCCAGGGAGCTAGATTTTCTTCAGTGCCCACTTAGAAAATGCCACATACTAAAACCCGAGGTGCGTGAGCATGGCTTGGGGCCCTGCCTCCCGCACGTTCCGTCTCTCCAAGCTGCCTTTCCATGGCCCATTTGCAAAGAGCTTATTCTGAACCATAAAGTAGATTCTAGGGAATTTAAAAAGATGTGTCGTCGGAAAGAAGGATTCTCTACTAGTAAAAATGTTAGGCAATGTGCTGGGCTGGAGAAAGTATTTGGCTTTCCTTTGGCCTTGTTCAGAAAGGCCAACCTTGGGCTAGGCTAGTGCTCTTTCCGCCTACATGCCCCGGAGAGTTTTCATTTAGTGTCTCCACATACTGAGTCCTTTGGACCAAGCAGAGTGAAATTGTGGACCTTAGGGGTTGTACACGCCCTGAAGTGTTGTAAGAAGAAGCTGTAGATGGAGACCCTGTGTGTGTTCTGCTGACGGGGTGCAGAGGAGCCCTGGGGGAGCATGTGTTGTGATTACAAATCAGTCATTGTGCTCTCAGACCCATCAGAATGATTGGATTGAGGGTCATTTACCTGTTTTTTGTTTTGTTTTTTTTTGGTCTTGGCTCAACTAAAATAAGGTCATTAGACCAGTTACTTAACCTATTTTAACTTGAGTTTTGTCATTTGTAAAATGCTAATTCTACTTGATCTCTAAGTGTCCACCTAGTTTTAATTTTTGTCATTGTTCTACAAAACCATTTTGGTTGTAGTTTGAAAACCACAAGAATCGGTAGAGTTTTACAGTTCATCTTGATTTTTGGATTAAATGCACTTTCAGTTGATATTATTCAGATTTGATATAAAACGGCAAACATATCAAACCGTTCCTTCCTTGCAAGTGTAACTCTAATGTACATCTTTAATCCTGCCAAGGAGAAAAAAGGTCAAATATCTTTGTAAGCAAACAGCTGATAGGAATGTGGGGTTTATTTAAGTTTTGGAAATCTGCAGAGGAAGTAGTATCCTGTAGTTATTAAATCAAACAGCTATATTAGGAATGCCTTGCCCAAATCAGGTATTTACAGTAAATTTTGCTGTGGAATGTTGGCTGGTTTCTGTGTAGTCGTAAGGCTATTTTGCTTCATCTTGAAGAGGAAAACACTAAAATAGAGAGAGTACCATGAACATTTTACCCTGAAGCCTAAATGCCTTTTATTTTAGGGAGAAAAAGGTGAAAACATTGGAATCCAGTAGTATAATGCAGCAGAAGGCAGTGTAAAAAGGAATGCCTACATGTTTAATGCCCCACAAATGGAACTTCAGAAAGCCACAGCAGCTCTTAAATGGTGCATTGCAAGAATAAAATCGTGATCCAACCCTGAAAGCATTCCTGCTGGGTGGCTCGGCCTTGCTTTTCTCAGGAGAAAACCGACCTTACACAACTTTTTATAGAGTGGGGCCTAGGTTGCTTAGGAAAATATGGAGAAGCAGCTAAATGTTTCAGAAAATGTTAAGCTGATGAGGCAAGAGGCAGAAGCCCAAGGAGGGAGATGTTCCGATGCTGGGCCTTTAATTGGGGCAGTGACATTGGAGGCTAATACATGAAACATGAATTACAAATGTTGTTCATTGTCTGTCTTTTTAAAATTTTTTATTCAATTTATTTGAACTAAAAACAAAACATTATAGACCGCCCGTATTTCCTGCGCCCACCCCCTGCCTCTTGAAACTACCAATCTGTTCTCTATATCTATGAACTTCCTTTTTAAAAGATTCCGTACAGGGTGGAGCCAAAGAAGGTTTACAGCTGTGAGTACGCAAAACAGTTTATTCTTGCATTATTATTTTTTAATTTTTGTGCCATTTTCTGTATGAACCACTGTAAACCTACTTTTGCTCCACCCTGCATATGAGAGATCATATGGTGTTTGTTTTTCTTTGTCTGACTTATTTCACTTAGCATAATGCCTTCAGGGTCCATCCATGTTGTCACAATTGACAAGCTTTCATTATTTTTTATGGGTGAATAATATTCCTTTACACATGCCGCGATTTCTTTATCCATTAATCGATCCATAGACCCTTTGGCTGCTTTCATACCTCGGCTATTATACACAGTGCGAAAAATCCCTCATTTTACAGAACCAGATTTTCCTGTTGTTTAACCTTGAACATTTCTGTCCGAGGGGGTGCTTCCACATGGCTGTGCATGTATCTTTTCAAAGTGCTGCTTTTATTTTTGGGGGAGTAAATACCCAGGAGTGGCATTGCTGGATCATATGATAGTTCTGTTTTTAATTCTTTGAGGAAACTTCATACTGTTTTCCACAGTGGCTGTACCCATTTACAGTCCCCAAAATAACGCGTAAGGGTTCTCTTTTCTCTGCACCCTCGCCAACACTTGCTATATCTTGTGTTTTTGATAATAGCTATTTTAACAGGTGTGAGGTGACACCTCCTTGTGGTTCGGATTTGCCTCCGCCTTCTGCCCAGTTTTTCATCGGATCGTTAGTTTGCCCACTACCGTTGAGTTACGTGAGTGCTGCTCGTCTGTCTTCTTGGCTAAACCGAGTTCCTTGAAGAAAGGGACCTTTACTTCTCTACTCGTATGTTTTTGTGTATCGTGACCAGTACACGCATGAATGGAATAGGGAAAAAAAATTCTTTAGCTCAGAGGGAAACAACATTCAATAACAGAAAAATTTTCCTCATGAAATGAAAAATTCTTCAGTGACTGTTAGCTTTCATAATGTTCTGTTTAAGATGTGTCCAGTTTCTTAAGCCCTCGTTTCGGTACTGGAATGAAGTTTTGTGACTTCAGGGTTTTTACATTTCGGCGAACATAAAAGTTGGCTCTTCAAATTAAATACAGATCATTACAAAGTTTGTTCTGTGGGGAGCAGTGCACTAGCTGCCATTTTCTCCTGGGTCCTTTATATTCTGGAACTCGACCCATGATGCAAATATAGCTTTTTACTACCCTTTTACTGACATTCTCCTCCTTACCTCCTGGTCATCCATCCTGGGGACAAACGGCTTGATGTAGTACGAGGAGAGAATGTCAGAGTCCTGGAAAGCATAACGTTTGGCTGTCTGGAGTGGCGGGTGGGTTCATAGGTTAGCGTGCATTTTTTTTTTCTGTGTGTGTTTGTGCATGTGTATGGCAGTGTGTAGGTTTTTGTCCTTGCTTGCTTGACTTAGTAAGCCTGTACATATCCAATGTGAAAGAAAATTAAGGAAAAGGGGTTGTGTTCTCCTCTTTCTGATATTGGCTTGTAACATCAAAGCAAAGGCACAAGGACTGGTGAAATATTTAGCAATTTTCTGCCTCTGCTTTTAAGTAGTCTGCTGGTTTATAACAGTGCCTAGCAAAAGGGTATGTGGTTTAAACACAGATTTTTACACTTTAAATTGAGACCATAATCTCAGTTTCAGAGTGGGGAATTCCTAAGATAACTGTGTTTTGTAAAAAATGAGATCACTCAAATGGTAGACAATTCATCCCAAGTGCTTTGTCATCTAAGAGCATAAAGAATAAAGTGTGCCATTTCTTTTTTATCTTTCTTCCTTTGGCTTTGTTTTAGAGAAAAATTTCCTTATCAATTCTGCAGTCATAGTGCTAGCTTGTATCTTAAGAGTGGATCCTATCAGTTTTAGTACATTCACTGAAGCTAAACTATCTACATTGAGAGAGAGAGGGGAGTTTTCTTGGCATCGAACCCAAACAGAATCTTAGTAATATTTATAATAAATCTACTTGATTATTACATTATGTAGATGCTCTTAATCCTACAAATTGCTATTAATGTGGTGTCCTTTTTATATTTTCATACCAAAAGCACAGAATGTGACATGAAATTGGATGAAAAGACTGGGATTCATTCATTTGAACATGTTCTTTTTTTCTCCCTAACTGTGCTAGAGATTACCGTTAAAAATGTTTCTTCAATTTTGATATTCTTTTGGTGCAATCTAAATATATCTCTTTTTAGTAGTGAGTATATCAAACACATTGTATTAAATATTAGTTTATGATTTAGCCAGGAAATTTTGAAATTATTGCTTAAATTTGGAGGAAGTTAACTGTGTGAATTTTAAAACTGGAAATGTCCTTGCTTTAGAATAAAAAAGTAACCCTAGGTTACCCAATATACTGTCACAATTTTGTTTAACAACAATTATGCACTAAATACCACAAGGAAAGGACTGGGCTCTGGGGTACCGACTCCTCTGTCCCCTTCTCAAACTGTTCCTCCATCTGCAGGCTGAGATGTTCGGATGTCATTCTTCTGGGCTCCCTGAGCATCGTACTTATGCCTCCATCCCTGTGTCAGTTCTCCTGTGTTGAATTTGCTTATGTATGTATTCACATTCTCAACCACACTCAGAGATTGTCGAGTGCAAGGACAGGGCTGCTTTTATCTTGCGTTCCAAGCAAGAATACGTGAGCTCTGGTGCAGAACTGTTACAGCTGACCCGCTACTTTGGGCGTTTAGATTGCTTCCCTTTTCTCTCATTTTGCCATGTACAACGCTCCAGTCATCTTTTTTTTTAATATAAAGCTTTGTGTGTTTTATTAAATGCTCTTATTTATATTCGGTATTTGTAACAACCCTCTGAACTGATGGCTACCCCCTTTGTACAGGGGAAGAAACCGATGTTTAGAGAGGCGAACCAGCTTGTCCCGGGCCACACAGCCAGTAAGCGAGTCCAAAACTCTCTGAGACTAAAGCCTGTGTCCTTAGCCGTGATGTTATATTTTTACTTTTTGAGAACGTGTTTGAAGATCCTCGAAATACTGGAAAGAGGACAAGACATTTCACTATAATTGTCAAAGCATTTCATCACTAGTTCTCTGTGTGGGGCAGGAAGAACACCATGGCAGCTCGGCAAGATAGGCCACCCTGGTCTCCAGGCGTTTTGTAACACATCTCCTTGACACGCAGAAGAGGTTGCCCGATTCTGTTACGTTTTACCACGAACGCTCGATGGGCCGTGAATTCATCACTGTTGTGGCATTAAAGCTGTGGTGCAGCTTTGGCTCGTGCATTGACTGTCCCTGGTGTGTTTGTGATCCCTCTAATAAGCGGAGGGACTGCCGCTTTATGTCAGCCGTGGGCACCGCTTTCGGGTGCCGGCAGCAAGTCAGACGTTTAGGAAGGACTACAGAGCTAGGGGAGCTGGTTGCCTAGTGTAGACTTTTCAGAATTAATAGATACCCTACACCTGGCCTTGTCTAAGCAGCATGGGTCCAAGGATGTCCGTACTTGGTGTTTCTTTACATTCGCCCTAACCTCCCAACAAATGCGGCTTGCGTAAACTAGCTAGAGGTGCACTGAGGAGCACTGATGGTGCAGGAAGAGGGTCTTTGCCATAGCACAAGGGACAAGGGACCGAAGTCCTAGCATCATGGAGTAGTTTATGTGTTCCTAAGTCATGCTCACCTTCTCTCCAGTGACGTCAGCTTCTTCATCTATTAAGTGAGGAGGCTAGCATAAATTAATCTGCTAAGGTTCTTTCTCACTTTTGAGTTGTATAATGGAGTGTCCTGCACAAACGGTGAAGGGCTAACGGTTCTGACTCAGAAAGTCTGTCTGAGTATAACGCCCTAGGGGCATGACTTCTGCCATATTACTGAACTTTTTTAACCCTCAGTTTCAAGTTACATAAAATGAAGCTGATACCAGTGCCTTTCTTAGTTGATTGCAATGAGAATTAGTTTGGAAATATGCTGAGCTTGGTGCCACACCCACGGTCATTTTATAGTGAATGAGGGCATGGTGATGACCTCATGACATCTGTCATTCCACTTATCTCATGAGTCTGCCCTGAAACGTCACATCAGACGTTCATGTACAGTGTGCCCCTTGGTTTGTGTATTAATATCCCAGAGATGCTTGAACAAAGCACCGCAAGTTGGGTAACTTAGCACAGTAGAGCTTTATTTTCAGTTTTAGAAGCTAAAAGTCCAAAATCCAGGCGTGGGCAGAGTTGGTTTCTGAAGGTTCTGAGATGGAGCCTGTCCCACACCCATCTTCTAGCTTCTCGTGGCTGTGGGCAGTCCTTACTGTTTTGAGCTCGCTCCATCCCTCAACTCCTGCATCTACCTTCACGCGACCGTCTTCCCTCCACGTGCGTCAGAGTTTTTGTACCTGCAGATGACCTTCTTAAAAGGACAATAGTCATAGTCATTGGACTTAGAACCCACACTAATAAATGTTAACGTGATTATATCTTCAATGACCCTATTTCCACATGAGGTCACAGTCTAAAATAGGGTTAGGTGTCCAGCATATCTTTTTGGGAAATGGAGTTCCACTCACAATAGTCTGTGGGGAAATATATGAATATAAATTAGTGAAGTTATTATTTCTAACAATGATGATCCAAGGTAATGCAAAAGTCAGACTATATATGAGTGACTTTGTCAGTTTCACCCTGATTCCTTTATATGTCAACTCCTTCTAGAAATCAATTGTCAGAGAGGATCTTGAATACTCTCAAGGTCATCGATTACCAAAATCATTTGAGTTTTCTAATTTTTTAGATATAGGATTAATTCCTAAATGAGTGTTGATTTCTACAGAAATTTTTATCTTTGTCTTTGGGGATGGCGACTGCTGACGGTGGGCATTTAGAGTATCCTAGAGTGCCAGCAGACTTGAAACTGACTCCCTTCAAAATGGCCACTAATCGTGTATCCAGTAGGTGGTGAAACAGGTAATCGGAGAAGAGCTGATTTATCATTATCCCAACCCCCTGGCTCTGGCATGGGCCCTCCAGAAAGCTCAAAACTGCTTTACCAACCATCCAGCCCCGCTGGCAAGAGCCGGGCCCTAAGGCCGCGTGAATAATCTCAGCAACGGCATCATCCCCTTCTGAGCTACTGAGCAAAAAAGCCTTTGCCTTTAAAGCCACCAGCATCAAGCTTTAGATGCCATCTCCTGACCAAGTGTGAATTTGAGGGAGTAGCTCTCCAAATCCCCAAGATATACAGTCTCCACAAGGATGCCAAAGAACTGTGACATTTAGTAAGGGCTCTGGGCTAAAAAAACATCTTTCTTAAAAGCCTCAAAGTTTTCTCCCTCCCCAAACACATGAATTAATGATCCCATGAGTGAGTTTCGGAGCCAGCCAATGATGATGTCTGACAAGCTATCTTCCATTTATTTTCTTTTGTGTCTAATACACTTGGAAGATAATATTGTATTGTTGGCTAACTTGTAATTTCAGTCCTACCAATGAATGCCTAAGGTTGCCAAATACCTACTGTTTTCTTCTCTCATAAACATGTCTGAAATGCTGTCCACAGACGTAAATTCCAGGGTCAGCACTCTTCCGGGGTCGGGGCGTGACCCTGGAACTGCCGTATTCCCGCTGAGGGTCCGCGTAGCTCCGGACGTTTCTCCTCTGCTCGTTTCTGAAACCTTATGATTACAATGAAGCCCTCTCTGGGCTCTGAAAAGTCTGTATTTATTTTATCTCCAACAGTACGTTATATGTTTGAATATACACAAATATTTTAATGAAGTAAAGTATTTAATGAACAAGTTAGAAAGACTAGAGATGAGGATAGTGTTGGACTCTTTTCCAGAAATAATAAGCCATTTCTTTTTCATGAGCTTCAGTTTTCTCATTTTTCCCCGTTGTCCTCATTATTCTTAAACTTTTGCATTTAATTACCGCTCGTATACCCCACTAGATTTTAACCTTGATAATTACTTTTCCCATCATGGTATCTTTCTAAATTTCTTCTCTTTTTACCTCCCTGTTTTCTTTTCTTCCTCATTTCTTTCTGTTTCTCCTATGTCTCTTTATCCCTTTCTTCCTTTCCCACCCCTCTCACAATATAAAAAAAAAAAATACAGATGCATCACAAGATTTGAAAGAAGGAGAAGAGAAGAAGGGAAAGGTGGAGGAGAAAGTGGAGGAAATGGAGAGGGAAGAGGAGGAAGAGGGGAGCAGAAAGAGAAGGAAAGAAACAGAGACATAGGGGAAAGAGAGGAAGTAAAAGTGGGAGATGGGGAGAAAGGAACAGGGAAGAAACTGTCCAAGAGAAACCCAAGCCCTAATATTAGTGGGAAATGTATTTAGCTTTGAATTTTTGTCGAGTGAATACTAAAAGGTAACTATGACTGGTGGCAAAATTTCCACTTCCCATAACATAAAATCCTGCCATTCATTTAACGAGATGAGAAAACAGGTAAAGGTTGGAACTAAAGTCATGTAAGGGTTTCATAATTAAATAACTGACCTTAAATTGGCTTCCAACTAACCACAGAGTTCGGTGGATTAATTTCACATCAATGGGAAAGACTGGTAGTGCCCCTGGTACAAAACCACATCCCTGAAATCTACTGTGCGGAGGCTCCATGGCCAGAGCACAGGGTTTGGAGTCCCAAGACCAGGGCCCAAGTGCTCCTGTCACTTAGGTGTTGAGTGACTTAAGGCAAGTCTCCTCATCTTTTTGCTCCTCAAGGAAATAATGGAGAAGAAAGTTCTTATATACATGCAATTATTATTATTATTATTAGTTGTTAATTATTGTCACTCAAAATTATTGTGTTACAAGTGCATTATAAGTCTCAGATAACATCATTTTGCTGTCCATGTAACATTTAAAAACCTTTGATTCTCTGTAGTTAATTACATGTACTGAGTTTTTCGTAGAAAACCTTTCAAAGCTTTTATGGTCAAGGCTTTTATTTTCTGGTTTTCAGGTCACATTTTCTGTTGAAACATGTAAAAATATAAATAATTGCATGTGGAGGGTGCCCACTGCAACAGCTCAATAGTCTTTCAGATTACTTTTTAAGTAAAAAAAGAGAACAAAACACTTATAACACCACCTGCTATTTGGCAGAATTTGACCTGACCCCTTTCTCCTTTTCTTGTTATTATAAACACCAGGCTCTTTAAGTGAGAGCTGTTTAAAGGATGGAGGGCTCTGAGTGTTCCTTCCCAGATCCCAGATGCACTGGGAGACGGACGGGCTTTTTGATCTTTATTTTATGAGTGTCTGATAAATTGCCTCTGGCACCTGGCAACTGAAATTTCACTATCTGGAAACCAACCCTCCTGTCAAACAATGTGGCCGGTCTGAGCCTCTCAACTGAGGACCTATGTGGCCCAGCAGAGGAAGCCTTCCACTTCCTGGATGGGTCTACCACCATGCTCAGGGATTTACATACTTTCAGTTTTAGAGGGACGAAAGGATTATTAAAGACTTTATATGCTATGCAAAAATGTGGTTTTTGAAGGATTTCATCACAGCTCTTATTCTGGGATTTTGAACAAGTCCAATAAAGGCTTCAGCACACTGCCTAGCCTGAAAAAAAAAAAAAATTGCTGGTAACAAGATAGAGATTTGCAGCTCCGGGTGATGAGCCTCCCCCGAGGCTTGGTCTGTGTGTTGATACAAGAGGAATTGCAGGTGGTCTTTTTCTAGGGACAGAAGAGTTATAAACAAGGCCATCAGCTGAGGTATTGTCACTTTTCTTTTAATGTCTTATCCAGGAGCAAGATTAATTCAATCCCAAGAAAGAGCTGTATGTTTTCTCTATTTTTAGACATTTAAATATATACATATTTTTTTTAACTTTAAGAAGATGTAAAAAGGAGAATGATACAAATGCTTGCTTCCACATCACATTGCTTCATAAAGGAAAATTAAGCTCATGAGTGTAATGGGAAATAAAATATGGAGCACCCCACATGTTCCAATGAATGTGTCCTCATGATAGAGTGGGGCACAGGCCCCACCACCTGAGTCATCCAGCCATGTAATGTGAAAAATAGAGACATTTATTTTTATGAAGAAGATACAAGATACAAGAAACATTGTACATAAGACAATGATGCCTCTGTCCCCTTCAAAGTTATGACCTTCTTGCGAAAATCTGGTTCATTGGTAGTAGTTTGAATCCAGTCATTAGCAACTGCAGCACCACAATGTTCCTTCTGCTCTGGTAGCAGAAGCTGCAGAACAAATTTTGCCATCAATATATTTCATGTCAAGATCTTGCCTCAAAATCTCAGACAAGGTGGTTTTTGGAATCCCCAGATCAACTTCCAGTTCTCACACTGTCCGGCCCGGATCTTTGTTGATTGCAACCTGTACACACTCAACATCCTCAGGTGTTCTGCTCATGGCAGGCCTTCCAGAATGTGGGTCACTTTCAACAGATTCTCGACCATCTTTGAAGCATTTGTGCCACACTTTTATTCGTGCTGCACTCATTGCATTGTCCCAAAAGCCTTCTGAATCATCCGAATAGTTTCTGCGGAGGAATGTTGAAGCTTAACACAAAATTTTATGCAGATTCTTGGCCTACTCACTCAGTCATTTTCAGTGCCACAGCCACACAGTACACATGCTCACTCAATGGCATCTACCACCCCCACTCACTAGAACAATGAAGTCATCATTGTTCACGCATGCGCATTCCAGTCCACTCCCCTTGGCTGCAGGTTACATCGATGTCACGCAAGCCGTTCTCGTTACCTTAACAATGGCTGGACTTTTTCCGGACAGACATCGTATATCACACCGTTGTTCGCACCCTTTTCCCCTCTTCCTCTGCTTTCTCAGCTTGTTGGCTTAGAAATTGTTTTCACCCAGCGAAGATGATATGCTTAGATTTTTTCTCTTCTCTGAAGCTCAGAGGAGATTGCTGTTTATCTTTCAAAGTTTCCTTCTAGCCTGTTGCTTTGTATACTTTCTGGGATATCATACAGAAGCCTAATACTGTTGGCTGGGTGAATTTTGGTGTCTACAGGCTGAAATTTTGTTTCAAATTTTTCTTTCCTTTTTTTTTTTTGCAGTCATTAAGGGGTCTGTGTTAGGCTTGGCCATCCCAAATATAGTAAATCGGCTGTAAAAACAGAAACGCCCTAGGTCAGTCGCTTATTTATCTAACAGCATTTATTTTATTATTGGCAAGCAAAATTTATTATGCTTAGCTCTGAGATTAGAGAAGTAAATCAGGTATATCCTTTACCCTCAAGGAGCTCATAGTCTCAACATGAGAGACAAATATATACACAAAATAAGTAAAATACGGTTTGTGTCATTGTTTTCTTAGAAGTCCATATTTAAGAGAATGAGACCACAGAAGACGGGCCGGGAAATTTAAAGGTGATGTTTGTGCTAAGTCTTAAACACTGAGGCCAGGCAGGTAAGGTAATCAGACAGATGGAGTAGACAGAGATGTTCAAACCTGTGTTGTTCTAGGGTCAACTGTGTATTGTTTTTCCAAATGTGCAGTATTCCACTGACTTAACTTTTAGCCTGGAGTCTGTCCACAAGATTGTGAAATTCCTCTGAGGGTTGTGACCTAAGGCCTTTTTATGGATCTGCCACTTCCTGGCCGAGACTGGGGACATGAGGAACCTCTGGATCCAGCGTGGTGAGGTGACTTCCCCAAAACCCCCAGCCAGTCAATGAGAGATACAGGCCAAACGTTAGGCCACCATTCCCCAAAGAAGACCAGCAGCAGAGGAACCCAATTTCAGGTTCCTGTGGCGCTGGGGGTGTTTCACCCCCAAATGCTTTAAACACGTGTCTCCTTCTAGTGAACGCATTATTTGAGCATGAAACATTGGGCCTCACTCCTTCGTCATTTCACAGGGGTACAAAGAGGAATGGAAAGTGGTCCTTCTCTTCAAGGAACTTTTAGGCAATTGGTGGTTGGGGAGTGAGGGTTAGGGACAGAAAAACCAGCTATAACACAGCTTAACAAGTGGGAAGAAAGGGAAAGCCAATGTATTTAAATTTTTTTCTATACTTTTTTTCCCTTCTCTGATTTTGGGAGTTTTGTCAACTTAGGCATATGGATGTTTGTTTCCAAGGCTTCAGGTTTTGCTTAACTTCTGACTTAAAGTCAAAGGCTTTGTTTTGTCACTGCGCTATCCTCCACGGACTGAAACGTGCGATTCTCTTATCTACAGACTCTTAGAAGAGTTGAAGGAAGGTGAGCCCTCTCCACGCGACGTGTGGATTGAGGGGGAAGTTTCTGAGGCTTCTTGGGCTGGTCCTGCAAAGCCCTGAAAATCCTCCCCACAGAGGAAAACATTCATGCTGTCAACCAGCAGACTGTTACTCGAGGGCTCTGAAGACAAGCCCTGCAGCACACTTTCTGTCCCCTCATGTACGGCCAATACACTTGCAAACGAGTACTCTCAGGCCTGGGTTCACCTCAGCACAGAAGCAACCGAACCCAACCCTGTGTTTTCTGAATACAACTGAACTTACTAAAATCAAGACGTGATGAATGCTTTCTCGTTGACTGTTGCTCCCAATGACCTACAGCCAGATGGGGTTTTAAAGCATGGAGTGAATCGACTGTCAACACACACAACAATTCTTGAGTTTTGTTTTTTTTTTCAATGAGGATGAAACACACTCATGAAAAACATAGCAAGGTGTCATTGCGTATGCATGCCTGATACACAGAACACAAATACGTGACTTTAAAATGTTTGGATCCATAGGATATGTACTGGACCCTTCTGAATCTATGATAGATTTCAGAGAGATGAGAAATACATTGTCAGTTGTTTGCACTGGAACTTTGGGTGTTTACAAGGAACCGAAATTTAACACCTATGTTTCTCGTTGTCATAGAAAAAAAAAAATGCTTGTAAAAGTAAGTATGGGACTAATAGGGTTAAAAATATAAAACCGTCGTGCCCAGCTCTCCCTCTGGCTGTCGCTCTTCTCTGTGGGTCAGAAAACTGAAGCCATTGGGATTAAGCAGACTCCTACTGTGCTGAATGGAAATAGCATGTTGGTTTTTTTTGATACATCCTCTTTTATTTGGTGATAGTTAAACTGGGCCTTGAACCCCGGAGTTCTTCAGAAAATATTTGCTGAATGAGTGGCACGTCTGCATTATCTGCTGATGTGTGGCTCTGTAGCTGGGTGACAGAAATTGGGCATGTAGGCTTCATTTGTACAATGTGTTATTTAAAAACTTAGCTCCCCGGGGGAAAAGTCAGGCAGAAAACCTAATGTAGCAAAGACGGAGGCATGTGACTGCAACCAGCTTCACCTCTCCATCAGTCTAGGGAAGCCTGGAATGGGACCACACATGTGTACACTCACACGATGTATGGTATGTCCAAGTGTGTACGTGTGTATGCGGTATGGGTGAATATGGGCACACACGTGGGTAACATGCGGAGAGAGCTTACTATGGGTTGACAGGAATTGGCTATCCAGTACTTATTTTTATCGCCACTTTCCCTTAGAAACCAGAAGCATGGACATCTGCGACGTGTCAGGGAATGAAGACATTTTTGGATGTGTCTGGTTTTGATATCACTAGATGACCAATGAATTAAAGTGAGGGAGTGGGTCGGAGTGTGGCTCTCTCTGCTTTACAGATAAGCTGAGATTGGAGTGTGAGATGGTACAGTCTGGCCAGGTTAGGAGTGAGTGATCGGCTGCTGATGAGAAGTAGTTGAAAAATAGTCCCACTCTAATTGTTTTATTGTCTACTTTGTATTATCAAGGCCCGTGGGAGAGAAGAGTTACAGATAACGAAAGTGACATAAACCATGTGCATAAGAAGCCTCTGTCAAAAGGCATGAGATGCTTCCCTGGGAATATCACATTTCATTCAGCAAGAATTTCCCCTAGAGTGTCTGGAAAAATACACAGGAAGTCCCTGTATGTGCTCTTAACACGAGGCCTACAAAAGCAGGTTGGTCAACATTATAGCAAACAGAAATATTCAGGGAGGACAAAGCCCACCAAAGCCCAGTCTTATCGGCATCCTTCAGATCATTCACGACCACTAGAGGGACAGGTGTGGTCTTAGCTCGGGAACTTCTTTATACTCATGCCGAATGTGCTCTTCCGTGGCCGATTCCTTCATGCAATGTGGTTAGTGAGGAACGGACCCAACCAGGAGAGAGGCCTGGGCTAACATTCTGCCTCAACCCTTTCACACGCAGCTACGGGGTGAAAATGGATTTTGTCTCTATCTGAATCTCAGTTTTCTCACCTATACAATGGAAATAACATGCCTCTTCTACGGGGTTCTTGTGAGATTTAAGAGAGATAATAAAAGCAAGAACAAGAAGCTTAATACAGGGCCTGGCAAGTACCCAATAGTTATTCACTTTTATAGTTTTAATTACCTGTCATCAGATCTATGATACCACTATTAATAAATTGATCACCAGATTTAATGCTCACATTTGCGGGGTGGGGGGAATAGCTTTAATGTGCTATTTTAATTAATTTTTAACTAACCATCATCAGCATACATTAATCCATACGGCCCACGTGACTTTCCTCTTTAGGTTCAACATCAGTGTGTGAGGCTAATTCTTCAAATACGGAGTCTAAAGTTGGGGATTTTTTGGTTTGGTTTGGTTTGTTTTTTTCTTCCTGAATCAATTTTGGCCACTAGGGATTACAGAGAACATGAAGATGACACTCTACCTTTCTTCGCTTGTGCTCGTTATCTTGATACAGCACCTGCAGGGCTGACACTACAGTTGGAGGTTTGTCGATGAAGACCAGAGTCCCCGTCTCTCACTCCTTAATTGAATTGCCTCTCACTGCAAGTTCAATAACTTCTTGTGAGAGAAGCCAGAGTCTGTCTGACAAAGTTCTGATGCCTGAAAGAAGGTTCGTCCTGCCTGGGAGGATGCAGAAGACATTGGCAGTCGGTTTGTTTATCTCTGCATTATCCAGGCTCAGGCCCTAATTGCTGCTTTCTCACCACTGACTTTCTGGCTTGAAAAATCTTTGTTAATTTTGAGCAATTCACCACTTTTTTAGTGACATTCATCCAGTTGCCTGGCATGCGGCAAACAATCTGCTTCTATCAAAAATTTTTGTTTTCAGTGTTGCTTCCTAGGACAGTCTCCTTGAAACATTTTAAGTAACAATTAACGTTATAACTCCGAGTTTACATGACCTGTGTGTGACGGTACCAATGTAGATCACCCACTGGAGGTGACTCCTGGTGAAGATACCTTGTGTGTGCGCTGTGTTCACAGATGGGTCCGCAGTGACAATGACCTCCTATCACTTCTCTGCCTCTCTCTGACAAGCTACTTTTGACAATCGGTTGTGAGCTCTGTCCCAGTTCTGGAAAATAACAAACAGAAATTTAAAGTGAATCTTCTACATTGAAGAGAATCAAGAAAATCTGGCTGTAATGGCATGTCCTGACTTGTTAAAATTATTATACATAGACAATTCCTCACCTGCTCATCCTCCATAAAGGCAAAGCTTGGATATTTTTTTTTCCTCTGTGCCTCTGTAGTTTCTCACTCTACTTGTTTTTTTCTCCATCAGCACACTCCCTGGGGTGCACCCCGTAGGTGTGGACCCAAGAAAGAGGGACTGCACCTTAAATTTCAGCTCTGCCCCTTAGTAGCTATGTGGCTTTGGTCAAGCCATTTGATCTCTCAGTGCTTTAGTTTCCTCATCTGTCCGATCACTGTAATTCGTGTTTCTCAGTTTATATTAGGCGTATTTGCTCCACTAGTTGATTACATCTCCAGGTGCCAGCGTAGATCCAGGCATAGTGTCCAATAAACTGTAGCTTACGAGTATTACAATAGATTACAAGGAGGGCACATAGACTTGAGACTGTGCAGTTTACAAAGTATTTTCTTAGACGCCAGCGTGCTTAAGTTTCACAGCAGTACTGTGAGACAGCGGTAGTAATTTTCATGAATGGGAGCAAAAAAGGGACTAACCTCCTTTGCCTTTATTAGTGCGAAATTGACTACCTTTTGAAGCCATCAAAAGCCAGATTTGATATGGTTATCTATGTCACATTCATTTACTATTTGTAATTTCTGAGTAAACACAGCTTGCTCTTAAGTGGGAAGCTGCTGACATGTGTTGGTGTTATTTAGGCCTAAGAAACGTTGGAGAGGCTTCATTTGCCGCGAGGTGGGTACGTCAGGGGCAGGCTGCCAGACCAGAACAGTGCAAAGTAGAAAGAAGAAGGGCTGGAATGGGGCGGTGGAGGAGGACAGCCTACACAGGGACAACTTTGAGCCCTGCATGGAAGATGGAAGACCAGCAGAAGGGTACCCCCTGGGTTTAAAACTTTCTTTTAAACCTCTGTGAGGTGATGTTGTACCTAGCTTTTCATTTTCCTGCTGTGTCCTAATCCTAAACTTTTGGTACCCTATGATCCAAGTGTGATCTCAGACCTTGAGCCTGGACGAGTCTCAGCCCTAGAATCACACCAGTTGAGTTTCTGTGTTCCAAGTTCAAGCAGAGTGCAGGGATTTTGGAATCCAGCTTTGGTGCATCCCATCCTGTAACTATGATATATGATAAAAGGAAAAATTGCAGCCAAACTTGACTACGTTCAAAGCAAGGTGCTAGTGAAAGGATGGGGCCGAGAATTAGTCCTAATGGATTAATGACTTGTGATAAATGTTCTATTATAAGAGCTTGTGAATGATTAGATAATTCTTACTTCCAAGAGTAGAATTTAAGTATTTTTGCCTGGCCGGTGACCAAAATAAATAAATCACTTAAGTATCTACTTAATAGTCAAATCTTTATGTGCAAAAATAAGAAATAGGGAAGGCAACTTTTCTTGTAAATAATCAATATCCATTTTACTCCCTGCTTACTCTTTATATTTACTGCTGATTGAACAAACTTGGAAAAATGATGACATTTGCAGGAGGCCATAAAAGAGATTCTATTTGACACCTATCCATTCAGCAAAGTGAAAATGAAGTGGAGTGAAGCTTTGGGGGAGCATCTATTATAGTTGTTGGTGGAAACCAAACATTTAATAAAATATTTTACTCAAGTTTGCAACATCTCACTCATTATTCCAGGCCAGTTCTCCCCTCACTAACGCCCACACGATTCCCACCAAATGCAGCACGTGCCTGTCTGAGGGCAGAAACCAATGGACTGTACATTTGAGCTCATTTTCTTTCTCAGTGTGCCGAGGTCAAATTATCTTGGACACCGTTATGATCCAATTCATATTCTTGTGAAGGCCTGGAAGTATATACACCTATTGATTTAAGCTTGGGATAAAAATAAATAAATGTTAACATAATTTAAAAGTGTGGTTCAAATGCCTCTTCTGTCTGGAACAGTGATTTAGTTACAGCGGTTTTTCCTTAACTCTCGTCATTTTCAGATACAGCTGTTATGAAGGATGGCTGTTTTGTTCTGATCACATTTGTATACACACTACGCTGTTTTCTTCCTATTGCAGAGCTTCCGAATGACCGTGGGAAAGCTCAGTGTAGGCTGCATCTGGGAACAAAGCATAACCCTTCCTCTTCTTCTGTCTTTTAGGTCAACCAAAACAAGCCTCGCTTCCTCACACTTGCTGCAGAGACTTCTAAATGAACTAGGAGCTTGTGAAAGTCCCTCATAGGCCCTGAAGTGTTTTAAGGGTGACCGTGATGGCATTCCTATGCATTTTCCCATTGTTGCAGTAATTGATAGGATGGTCTAACACTGCGTTGTTTAGCACAGTGCACAGCACATAGTAGGTGCTCACGCATTGTTAAAAAATGCATGCCTCCTTGTTGTTTTGTATATAGCAGCAAAACCCAAATGCTTCTTGTTTGTGGTCATTTTCCTTGTCTGACCAAAGCCAAAATTTGATGTTCTTGTTTTATGTTGACCAGAGAGTGTGAGAGTGTGAATGTGGCTAAAATCCATAACTGGAGGTATTTCAACCTCAAGACTAAAGCTTTTAGAGGAAATTTCTGTTTTAATCTTGAGTGCAAAGATTTGCACAATTAATTTGAATGTCATTTATTTAAAAACCAAAATGTGTCTTGGAGAATGCATACTTTAATCCAAATTATGTAACATTGTACAGAAAAAGGACGAAAACCCCCCAAAAAGAGTAGCTTTGTGTTTCCCATTCTTTCCAGTTTACCTTTTTATCCTATAAAAAAATTTTTATGAAAATAACTTAAATTATATAATAGTTCTTAATATTAAGCCACTACTGTGTTCACAAAACACATTATCTGGTGCTAATTTTCCTTTCTTAGAAAAACTGGGCATCTGAAGTCTTACTACTCTTCAGTGTGGCAGACAGATGGAAATGACAATGTGCATTTATTTAAATGGAGGGTTCTTGGAACTAAGGATCAGTTTCTCCTTTTGGGAGTCTTCTCATTGGGACGTAGCGAGAAATGCATGATTAGAACCGTCTTCTACTTCCCTGTGGGAGATGAGGTGAACTGGGTGGAGACGGAGAAGGGGTACTGTCTGGTGGGGCTGAAGTTGGCTGTTGGGAGCAGGGATTTGGAAGAGGAGCATGTGGTGCAGGATGAGATTGGTGACATAAACTGGTAGATTTGCACATGGCCTTTGCTGAAGACTTAATTCAATTTTTTCTACCCTCTCTGCAAATCATGATAGAAATTCTTTGGATTGTAAAATTAGTCAACTCTTCTATTTCCAAGGGACTGGCTGAAGTGACTGTTCAGTATGAATGAGGATCAGGTGAGATCAAATTCATTACATTTTAGAGCAAGATTAAAATCTACGTGAAACTCTGTAGAAGCGGAGCCAAGTTTAGAGAAATGAGTGCACAAGAAGTGGACAATAAAATTTTTCATTTCTTTCCCGGAGAGTAAGTACACAGCACACATCCCACTTTCAGGGACTCGCGTGACCAGACTGATGCTGAATTGCAATGCAGGCGTCATGTAGGAAATGGAGCCCGCCGTACACTGACCGCTGTGCCGGCCACAGTACCAGTGCTTTCCTGTGCCACTCTCACAATGACCTCGTGGTCTGTGAGGGTGGCAGAGGGTTCTCAGCTTTGTGAGGAAAGGAAATGAGGATCTGAGAGTTAAGAATTTTGCCCAAGGTCACTATGCTGGTCATTTCCAGATTCGCGATTTGAATCTAAAACTCAGGATACTAAAAAAAGTGGGTGGACATTTGAAAAAGCACTTCGGGGCTTCTGATAGGTCTCAAAACTGCTGTCCTTGCTTCTAAAATCTTATCCTGGCCTGGTCACATTTTATATCCTTTCATATGGTAGCTTCATTAGTGCCACTTATAAAAGATGTTAAATGTATTGCCTCATTTTGCAACATCAGAACTAGGAGTAGAACATTAATGTAGAAGAGAATTTTTATGGGAGTGGACAGAGGAGGGACGGAAATCAGGTGTGTTTATGTGTGCATAAGTGTGTAAATGTAAGATTCAATGCTCTCACCAAAATACCCATTGTTCCATTTGGTCCTGTTTTCCTGAAATTTACACTTTCATAGAATTGTGACTTGGGGTAGGTGGTATCTTGTGCCACTCAGAGGGGAATCTAGACCACACAGCTTGTTTAAAGGAAATTGATTTCTCTAAAATAAATACTTATCACGGATTCACTACACAGAAGAATGTTTGTCCCCCACACACAGTAACTTTTGTTACTTTGCCGCAAACCTGCTTTCTCATCCAGTGGGCTAATCACACAACGCATAGACCAACAGACTGCTGTTCCCTGTACGACACCCCTTCCCCTTATTGTTGTCACCTGTGGTGCTGGGTGACCCCCTGAGACACCTTTTGTTTCTTCTCTGAGACAATCATACATGTGTCTATGTAGTTAAGTGCGAGTGTTAATACAGAGAATTGTCATTAGTTAAAGTTTTCTCTAGTTTGCAGAATTTTCTGTCTCATCATTCTTACTTAAATATCCCCCAAGTTTAGAGGTTGAAAAGCCTGCCTTTTTCTTTCAACTTTGCAAAGTAAAGGACACTATAAATGACCAGTAAAATTTATTTCTTCTCTTGCGACTAAGTAATGTCAGACTTTTTTTTACTGGGTAAGGGGTGTGCGATGAACTCAATTTCATTTGGTATTATCTGTGGTCCTTTCTAGAGCTGACATTCTTTGACATGTTGACTCAATGATTTCACATACATTTGAGCAGTACTGCACGAATCGTACAGCCTTTTGGACGGTCGAGTGTAGCAACAAACAGCGAATGCTCCCCCTCATTAAGCTCACTTACTACTGAGGGGAGATGGGTTAGCCTACAAACAAATACACAAGTAATGGCAATCGTAGGCCAGATAGCGTGACAGGTGCTGTGAAGGAAAGACAAATACAGGGTACAGAGATCGAGGCTTGGCTTTTAGACAGGATAGTCAGAGAAAACTTTCCTGATAAGATGCTGTTTGAGCGGCGAACCTGGAGGATGTGAAGTATTAAGCTGTGCGTGTATCCAGGAGACAAGCACTATAGGCAGAGAAGGGGCAGGTATGAGAGAGCGACTGTTGGGTTAAGGAACAGCCAGAGGTGCGGGGTGTGGGAGCAGGGCAAGGGGGAGGGGAGAGGAAGCCAAGGTGGGAAGTACTTGGTGGTCAGATTGCACAGGGTTTTGGGCACTGCAGTGGGGACTCCAGGAGGCCGTGGGAAAATTCTCATCACAGGAGTGTCAGGATCATGATATATACACCAAAGAACCAATATCACAGGGTGATAATTTAAATATATATATAATTTATATATATTTATATATAAAAATAATTTATATAAATATAAATATATATTTTATATAAATATAAATATATATTTATATATAAATTATATATATATACTTTATATACATATATACACGTATATATGTTGTATATATATACTTAAAGGATCTTTTTGGACATTTTGTGGAGAACATGCATTTGGGGTTAAGGGTAGAAGCTAGGAATTCTATCAGGAGGCTTTGGTGCTAACCTGAGTGCATGCTGACAGCAGGATGAACTAGACTGGTGAAAAGTAATTCGATTCTAGAAAATAACTTGCTGACAGATTGGACATGAGGCATGGAAAAAAATGAGGAGTCAAGGATGACTAATTATATAGGGAGGATATGGCGAAGTGGACACCTCGAAGAGTGGAATTGCCGTTTCATAAGATGGGAAGATTTGAGGAGAAATGGACAGACACCCAGGTGAGAGTGTAGGGGGAGCAGTTTTGGGCGCCTCCAGTGTTGAGGCAAGAAATCTGGACCGGAGGCATACTTGGAAAAAAATCATCAACATAGAGACGAAATCTAAGCCTCTGGGCCTGGCTGGAATCACCCAGCAAGGCAGCGGAGGTAGAAAAGAGACGGAGTCTAAGACTGAGCACTTAGAAGTCGAGGCTATGAAGGAAGATAAACAAAGGAGACTGAGAAAGAAAGTGACCAGGGAGCAAGTGTCAACAAGTTTTTCGGTGACATTGAAAATAGCTGTTTTGCTTGATTGTAGGGACAACTGCATGATTGGACGGGGTTAAGGGGGGAACGTTGAGAGAAGGAAATGCAGACGGCGAGTACAACTATTTCTTCCTAGGGGTTTTGCTAGGAATAGGAGGGCCGAAATTCGATGGCAACTACAGGGATCAAGGGAGTTGTTTTGGTTCTTCTTTTATTTTAATATGGGGCACGCTTTGACATGTTACATGATGATTAGAAGGGCCCACTAGAGAGTAGCAGCAGGTAGAGCTTTATAACTGTGCTTTTTGATAAAACGTTCCTGTTGAATGTCCATAAAACAGATGTACTGTGACATTTGGGTGCCTCCTGATCCATGGGTGGATGGGAATTTCCTCTACACTTTGTAACAGAGTCAGCACCATGACAGAAGCTCAGCCACCACTCCATTTGCTAAGCTAATAAAGAGGCAATCAAAGGCCTGTGTGTTCGCAAGGTAGGTTGGTGTGATCAGAAAAGGAGATTTATGGACCCCGGTGAGCCACAATATTAAAAGGTCACAAATAACATTTCCTTCTTGCGTCTACTCTCTGCATATCCTAAGACCCTCGACTTCTGGCTGCATTTAGGGGATGCATTTGGGCACAGTTGTGAGCAGCCATGGTAGCCCAAGGGGCGGCAGATCCCCAGGTGTGAGGAGTGCAGGGGGTGGTCCGAGGTTCATACCGAGAACTAGCATTGAGCCCTCCTGAGCACGGCAGAGCGCCCCTGCCGGACTGGTCGGGGCAGGACAGTGCCCGTTTCTGCCGGGGCATTTTAAGTCTCCTTTCCGGCACTGGCAGCCTGTGCTATTGGGGCTGTGGAATTGATTCCCATCAACAGTGAGAAGTCACTCTTCCCCCTGCTGATAAACAGAGCGGTGCTTTCTTCTGCTTTTAGGTGTGGTGTGACTGTCACACTGTTCCCCAGGAAATTAGCCACGTTTGACTGTCCTCCTCTTTCAGTGCCTCCTTTGCTTCATGTCTGAGAGAATGTTCAAGTGCCTTCAGTCATACGGTTTTCTGTGGATTAAAAGCATTTATAATGTATTATTATCAATAGAGGCTAACCCAGTTTACTTTTGCCCAGTCTATAGCAGAAAACATTTTTCTAAAATGTGCATTTGCGTTGGGCTTGATGTTGAATGTATGTTTGGATTGATAAAAATTGTCTTTGAAACTATTAGAAACACCTGTTCTTCTGGAGACAGGCATTTTATCATTAAAATAGGCTGGGCAACCCCGGTCGGCTAGTTCAGCTGCTTAGAGCATCGTCCTGATGCACCAAGGCTGCGGGTTCCATACCCAGTCGGGGCACCCACAAGAAGCAACCAGCGAATGCATACAGATGTGAAAACACAAATCAGTGTTTCCCTCTCTCCCTTACTGTCTCTAAAATCAACAAATTAAAAGAAAGAAAGAAAATAGGTTGAGCAGGGTCTCTGTTGGGCAGTATTCTGGTAGTTAAGTGATTCATGTGCATATAAATAAGAAACTGCATTTCCTCACATCCTTAATTCACTTCTGCACTGGGCACAAGTAAGGGTGGCTGTGAAAAATGGCTTCAAGTGGGTCAGCGCTCAGTAGCCCTGGAAGGACGTCTGGCCACCCCAGGCTGCCAGGAGGAAAGGGCGGTCAGGAACTCAGAGATAGTGTTCTTTTTGCCCATCCCAACTTGTCAAAAACTTTAAAAAATAATAATTCACATTCTTATCTTAAATAAATAAACTAACAAGGGACTATTTTCACTATCAAGTAGGAAGCACTAAGATGTAAGATGTAATCATGGAGAGATATTTAGGGAACTAGAAATCTCCATAAAAGTGGGTTTTTGCAGCATTCAGGCTAATCCCGGTGTTTCCCTTTGATTACTTTGGGTACCATTTAGTTCACTTACTGTATCATCTTGTAATTGCCCTGCACAGTTTTTCATCATGAAAGTACTTACGTTCTCTCGTTGTTTGACACAGAGCGTAAAGAAGAAGCATTTAAAATGTCAGGCTACTTTGGTATGTTATACCACAAAGGACGGAGCAGATGTTTTTAAATAAACACCAGCTCTGGTTGTGCGCTGTTCAGACACTGAGAGAGCCTTTTTCAGAAGCAGGAGAAGCTCATGAATTTGGAGGAGGCTTAAATACTGTACTTTCACATAAGACCATAAAAAGTTGGCAGAAGTATCAGGGGCCAATGAATGGGCATAAAGCTGAACATGTTGTAACTCAGATTACCAATAAAAATGTCAGCCTCAAGTCTAAAGTGAATAGTTTCGTAATTGTGAACTGAAAGCATTTTTTAATTGCTTTCAAATGGAAAAACTCCATATAATTTAATAAAATTTATCTAGTTTATTATCAAGAAGGCTATTATTGCAGCAAAGGGAAATGGAGGATTTAAATGTCATTCCTAGCATCTAATTTCCCAGCTCTTTTATTGGGATGTTATTAAAACAAGACCAAATGGACTTTGCTACATCCATAAAAGCCAGTCAAGCAAAAGAGTTAATCTGAGTGCTGTCGAATCACTAAAGGTGGCCCACGCTGGAGCCTGGCTGGTGTGGGGCAAGATGCGCCCTGGGAAGCAGGTGTGATGTGTTAGGAGCAGTGTTTTGGCATTCTGTAGTTTGTGGACCCTGCAGAACAGCTATATTCAGGGAGAAGCATGCCAGGGACAATGACTATCTTTGTGCCCAAGGTATCAATTTCATTCGTTAATGTACACTGTGAATCAACTAACGGCTTGTGAACAAATGGTGGCGAGGGTGGGCTGGGCTCCTGAGCAGGGGCTCTCTCTGCTGGGAAGCAGTTCTACCGGCTCACTAACTGGTGACCTGGGTGTGATGTGCTTTCTGGGGACCTAACCGGAGACATCCCAGGGTAGCGCGAGGGCAGAACAACATATGGGTGATGGAACTGCTTAGAGTAGAATGCAAAGGAGATAGGGAAGTGGCGCGGTATCCATGAGGGAGCTGTCATTAGGAGGAAGGCATGGGAAAGGAGGTGAACGTTTTCTGCGCATGTTTAATGGACTGCATTGGGTACTTTCGCATGTTTGTGGTCACAGTAATAAACAACATTTTCTGAGAACTCACCATCTGCCAGTCACCATGCTAAATACCTCCCATACTTTATTTCATTTCCAATAATCTTCTGAGGTAGCCTCCCTATTTCACAGATGACTTTAAAACCCAAGTTTGTTCATGTCTTTCCTTTTTAAGTAAAATTTGTATATATTTAAGGTGTACAACATAATGGCTTAATATACATATACATAGTGAACTGATTACTACAGACAGGCTAATGAACACATCTAATACTCATATAGTTACAGTATTGTGTGTGTGTGTGTGTGTGTGTGTATGAGAAAGAGAGAGAGAGAGAGAGAGAGAGAGATGAAAGCACTTGAAACGTACTGTTTTAGTAAATTTCCAGTAGCCACTGTAGTATTATTACCTGTAGTCATTATGCTGTACATTAGATCTCCAGCCTTCTTCATCCCACATAACTGGAATTCTGTACCCTTTGATTAACATCTCTTCATTTTCCCCACCTTGCTGCCCCAGTAACCACTCTTTGCTCCTACATGTTTGACCTTTTGAGAGTACACACAGAAGTAAGATTATGCAGGGTTGTTTTCTTTTTTGTGTCTGGCTGGTTTCACTTAGCATACTGTCCTCCAGGTTCATTTGTGTTGTCGCAAATGGGAGAACCTCCTTCTCTTTACCCGTCCCCCAATGATGGGAGCTCAGGTCGTTTCTGCACCCTGGCTATTGTGAGTGGTGTTGCAAGGACCGTGGGTGCCTATGTTCAAGGAACTTATTTCATGTCCTTTGAGAATATATCCATAAAAGGGATCACTGCATTGTATTACTGCTATGTTTTTAGTTCGAGGAGGAACTTTTATACTTTTTCCATAATAGCTGTGCCCATTTACGTCCCCACCGACAGTGGTCCCCTTTCCCTCACATCCTCACCGCGCTTGTTACCTTTTATTTTTTGGCAATAGTTGTCTAACGGGTGTGACGATATCTCACTGGGCTTTTGGTTTGCACTTCCACGGCCATTAGTGATGCTGAGCACCTTTAGATGTTCCCGTCAGTCACTTGTATGTCTTCTCTGAAAAACTGTCTAGTCAGGTCTTTTGCCCATTTCTTAAATCGGTTTTCTTTTTTTGCTATGGTGTTGTGTTCTTCGTTATTTTGGATATTAACTTCTTATGAGAAATATGTCGTGTGACTATTTTCCCCAGTCCCTAGGTTGCCTTTTCATCTGTCGATTGTTTCCTAAGCTGTGCAGCATTCTTTTCTCTCTATTCCTGTTCCGCACTCTCTTTCATGACATCAGGAGCGCCATGGTGTGAGCAGTGCCCATTTGATTTCTTGTGAAAAGAAACACTAGTCCCCAGTTTCAAAATACTATGGACATCTTATAATCTCTACTATAAACCTAAAACCCTGTGCACAAATTGGTATTCTAGGCACAGAAGCTGGGTAGTGAGCTCAAAGATGAGAGGCACATCGTGTCTGTAAGTGAGTGTCTTACACGCCAACCCAAGTCCTGACCTGAGAATTATACCAGCCTCTTCTGAGTGTACTGTGTGTGTTTCATGTTCCATATTTCACATGAAAAAAGAAAAGACAGATGCCTTTATGAATCTGGCTGTCAGATCTTTGCAACCACTTTGTGGAGTTACTGAAAGGAACTTCAGAAATCATTAATCAGCCCTCTCATTTACTGAAGAGGAAGCTGAGGCTCCTGAAGGACTTGTAACTTAGGTCACGGGCTCTTTAAAGATAGAAGCTCTTAGTCTCCTTTGCAACCCTAACAGGTGCATAGTGCCAGACACAAAGTATACGCTCAGGTACATGTACCTTGGGGTGATAGCTGCCTGGTATTTAAGTACAATGTTCGGGTGAACATATACTCATAAACCCTGTGCAAAGTATAGCCACAGAATGAATCTCCAGCTCACCAGCAAGCCTTACTCACCTATGTAACCCTCCACAGGCACCTACCACCCCAACTGGGTTGGAAATGCCTCAGAAATAACCATCCCCGCTCCCCAGTACCCTTTGAATAAGCCCACAGAGCGTGTTGGGAAATTTTAATCACATTGACATTCATCTCTGGCCCCAGGAGGGTTTGGAGAAGTTTCTAACAGAGCTCTTTTTAATATATTAGTAGATATTTGTTTGTTTGCTTATTCTAATGATGTTCAAGAAAGCCAGTATCTTTGGAAAAACCATCTACCCAACATATAGAAACTTTTTCTTACTTTTTCTTGTGAGACATCTGGAATCTAGCTAGAAATTTTGGAACCCTACGATCTTAGTTTCCCCCCCCCTTTGGGGTGAAAGCCAAATTACAACAATTTGAGATTTCTGGAAATAATAATATTATTTTACGGTAGGAGTTGTGTGCCCATTTCAGACTGTAATTTCGAATTCTCCTTTCACACTCAAGGGTGCAGTGATGAACGGTACCAGCTGTGTAATTGCCGTTTTGGAGTTCCTCAGTAGACAGTGAAGTAAAAATGGGAGGCCCCAGGGCCAATGGTGGTCAAGAGCCTTGGCAACGTTCAGCTCCCGCCAGCGCTCTTGTCCATCACAGCATTGCAGCACCTGAACTGCAATGCATCCTCTCTATCTGAAGTGGAAGGCAGGTGAGTTTCCCTTCTTGGGGGAGCCAAAGATCTAGGCTTGGGAGGTTCAGGCAGTTTGAGGGACTGCCCAAACTTCCGCCATGGTGGCCAGACATTGGCCTGACTCCTTCTGCGTGGGGAGCCCAATCCTTCCTCACCCAGTTGACCCTTTCCTGCCCTCTTCAGAGCAGAACACATTTAATAAGGATTCGACTTGAGGAGAAGAGCTAGCGTAATGGGAGGAAGTTGTTGCAAAGCCTTTTTCGGGATGCTATCCCACTGAAACACCTCCGACAGCTAAGAAATCAGCACACAAGCTGTGAGCACACACCTGCGTATCAGGAGCAGCTGGGGCAGCACAGCAGAAGTATGTTAAGCCTTCATTCTGGATCCTCATCCAGAGGCGGCAAACTGGCAACCTGTTGGGTGCACCTGACCTCAGAGTGTTTAGTTTGGCTCTCACAACATTGACCCAGGCAGTAAGGCAGTATTTTACATTTGAATTAATTCATAACAAAGGAGAGGGAGGAGTTTTACATAAATGTTTACATTGCCAAGCTCCCTTGAAAAATGCTTGGTTAACATTTGGCCCTAATTTCCCCATAGCTGCAACCAGGCAAAAAGAAGCAGTCTTCTCCCTCTTTTAGAAAAGCCCAATGACTCAAAGTTCTCCATAATATCTTACACTTTCTATTTCTCTCCAAACTGAAATCTTACCGCCTGTCCCCAGGTAGCATTTTATACCAATGTCACTCATTTAAGTTCCCCACAGTGTCCCTATAAGCCTTGAGTTTGTTGAGTAGGACTGTACCTTCTGACCCTCTTCGTAGGGACAACAGCTAAAAGATCGTCCTAAGGGAATAGACAGGTGATCTTTCTCTTTTAGCTTCAAATGACTTTGGGAGTCACGTGATGAAATGTCACAGTCAGCTTTTCTCAGTGAATGGCATTGTGTTGTTTGAATTTTTAAGCTACTTTATAGGTTGTGAGGATAAGTAATGAACACAAAAATCTGTATTTTATACTTTATTTATTTTATTTTCAGACAGAGGGGAAGGGAGGGAGAAGGAGAGGGAGAGAAACAGCAATGTGTGGTTGCTTCTCAAGCACCCCCTACGGCGGACCTGGCCTGCAACCCAGACATGTACCCCGAATGGGGAATCAAACCGGCGACCCTTTGGTTCGCAGGTGGACACAGTCCACTGAGCTATACCAGCCAGTGCTCTTTGTTTTGTACTTTAATGGGAATGTTTTAATGAACTTATTCAGCGAGTATTCATGGCAAGTAACTAATATTTTCCAATACCCAGGTCAAGAAATAGAAGTCTGACAGTCACCTCAGAAGCGTTTCTCAGTTCGGTCCCAATCTCAAATCCTTCCCCTCCTCCCCCAACAAAGTAAATACTAATTTGATTTTCGTAGCAATCCCTTTTGTCCATTACTTTATAGTTTATCACCTACATACATATTTGGAGATATTATTGCTTAGTCTCTTCCTTTAAAAAGTTTTTGATATATTGTTTAAGTATATTTCAATCTACATAGCCTCTCCAGCAATTTCTTCTCCCACAGTTTATCTGTTGAAAAGCTGGAGCGTTGACCTTTACACTCTCTCACAGGCTGGATTTTTGCCTGCTACCCGGCCACGGTGCCACTCAGCATGCGCCTCTGTCCTGCGTTTGCCTGCAAATTGGCTCCCGAATCCAGAGGCTTGTTCTGGTTTTTTGGTTGGATTCCTGTATGTTTTGTGTTGTGCGCATTTTAGTTTTGTGTATTGTTTTTTAAAATCAGGAAGCCTCCAATATTGGGTTTCTCTTTAGATGAGAGGTAAGTAGCTGTTGATGTTTGTATCTGCTTCTATTGCTGCCTAAAAATGTACTACAAATTTAGTAACTTAAGACAACACCCATCTTTTAGCTTACAGCTCTGTAGGTCAGAAGTCCAACCCTCTGTGGCTGGGTTCTCTACTCAAGATACCACAAGGCCAAAATCAAGGTGTCTGCTGAGTTTCAAGGAAAGAATCCATTTTTAAAACCATTCGGACGGCTGTAGGACGGAGGTGTCTGTCTTCCTGAGGCTGTCGGCCAGGGATTGCTCTTAGTTCCTAGATTTTACTTTGAGGTCCTTCAGTACAGCTTTCATCTTTTCAGCATCAGAGGACCTTCCTTGTATCGAATCCCTTTCATGCCCCAAATCTCTCTGATGTCCTCTTCTGACATCAGCTGAAGAAAACTCTGCTTTTAAAGAGCTCATTTGATTACAAGTGAGATAATCTCCCTATTTTAGTGCCAACAGATTAAAAAATTTAATTGTATCTTTATAGTCTCTTTGATTTCTAGCTCCACGTATAAGGAGCTTGTCCTAACAACATAAAAAGCTGAACAAACTGAAAAATCAATAACTCTTCTTGGATCTGCAAGAGAAGGGAAGACACAGGGCAAACTGCAGCCCCCAAGATTATAGAGACAGACTAGTGATCATACGAGTCACAGTTTACCAGCGAGACTCGTAAGGGGAAGCCAGTCTGAGAGCCAGGGCTGGGGTTGCAAAAACTGATTTATAATTGATGAGTTGCTGGAGATTCAGTGTGGACAACTGTGAGAGATAACCCCACCTGGGGGATCCAGACACGGGCGGTCCCACCGTAGTGGGAGATATATCTCTGAGACCCTAACCAGATGCCCACAGTAAATATCAGAAAAACTTTCTTGGACTTCCATCAGGAGGAAAGGTACCATTGTGATATAGGACAGAGCACTCTCTTTTTCCTAACAGCATCTGCCCTTAGGAGAAATGAGCTAATGAGAGTGTAACCTGCTGGGGCTTTATGAGAGCCTGACTTACCTGAGGAGGAGAAATAGCCAACTCCATCCAGTCAGCTCTAGCCTCCCATATGGGAGAAGGGAAATACCCAATGCCAGCCCATTCTAGCCATCCTGTCCCATTTAAAGGGGGAGAAATAAACTGGAAAACAATTGTGAAGATCACAGTCCAAAGGCACAGGGTCACCGGAAGGCTAAGACCTAATTATAGGGCTGTAGAATGCTTCACCTCCTCCCACATCTCTCCACCACATTACTAAAGGCCTATTTATAACAGTTTCTTTTACCTCATAAATTATGTCTGTCTATCAAGGAAAAATGATAAGACATACCAACGGCAAAAAAAAAAAAAAGCAAAATAACCCCCCACAATTTGAAGAGACAGAGTGAATATCGGAGGCATACATTGCAGGGATTTTGGAATTATCAGACAGGAATGTAAGACAACTATAATTACTATGCTAAGAGTTCTAATGGATAAAGTAGACAGCTTGCAAGGACAGATAGACAATGTAAGCAGAGAGAGGGAAATCTTAAGATAGAACTAAAAAGAAATACTCAAAATAAAAAATACTGTAACAGAAACGAAGAATGCCATTGATGGGCTTATTAGTAGGCTAGATACTGCTGAGGAAAGACTCTCTGGGCTAGATGATAAATCAATAGAATCTCAAAAAACAAACAAACCAAAAACAGAAAGAACAAATACTGAGAAAAGAACAGAACAGAATATCCAGGGACTGAGGGATGACTTCAACAGACATAACATACACAAAATGGGACTATCAGAAGGAGAAGAAAAATAATAGAATTGAAGAAATAACAATAATGGCAGAGAATTTCTTACAAATTAATATCAGACACCAAACCACAGGCCCAGGAAGCTCAGAGAACAGCAAGCAGTGTAAATGCCAAAACCAAACCAAACAAAAAACAAACAAAACCACTATACCTAGGCATATAATTTTCAAATTACAAAAATCCAGAGAAAAAAACAAACACGAAAGAAGTCAGCATGGGGTGGGAAGAACCTACCTATAAAGTAATAAAAATAAGAATTACAACCAACTCCTCCTTGGAAATCATGCAAACAAGAGGAGGATTGAGTGGAGTAAGATATTTAAAGTATTGAGTGAAAAAAATGTCAATCTAGAATTATGTACCCTGAACAATTATTCTTCAAAAGTACAGGAGAAATAAAGACTTTTTAAAAGAAACATTGAGGGAATTTGTTGCCAGAAGATCTACTCTGCATGAAATGTTAAAAAGAAGATTTTTTAGAGAAGAAAAATAATATATCTCAGGAACTCAGATCTATAGAAAGGAAGAGGCTTGAAGAAGGAATCAGTAAAGGTGAAATAAAAATTCTGAGTTTTCTTAATCTTAATTGATTTAACATAACAGGTTTG
This sequence comes from Mormoops blainvillei, assembly GCA_004026545.1. Classification (NCBI taxonomy): domain Eukaryota; kingdom Metazoa; phylum Chordata; class Mammalia; order Chiroptera; family Mormoopidae; genus Mormoops; species Mormoops blainvillei. Next base: position 31,946 of record PVJD01002844.1, on the reverse strand, counting down.
CTCAAAATAATAATAGCAATGATGTGTTCAATTAAGTGTGCTTATGTATCTGTCATATATATGTATAAGTCATATATGTGTATATTATATGTGTGTATACTTATGTACTTATGTATGCTTACTTATAATTGAAATTAATGACAGCAATGACACGAAGGACAGGAGGAAGGAATTTGGATTATTTTGTTACTATAAGGTACTCCCACTACTCATGAACTGGTATAGTGTTATTTGAGAGTGGGTTTGGATTAGTTGTAAATGTATATTGCAAAGTCTAGGGCAACCACTAAAAAAGTAAAAAAGAAGTTTAATTGTTATGCTAACAGAGGAAAGAAAATGCTCCATTAAAACCACAAAAAGCAGAAAAAAATAGTGGAAGACAAAAATAGGAACAAAGAATAAAGGCAACAAACAGAGAAACTAACAAACATGGTAGCTACTAATCCAGCTGTATCAGCAATCACTTTGAATGTCCTGCTCTAAATGCACCAATTAAAAGACTGCGATTGTCAGAGCAGATTGAAAAACTCCACCCAATCACATATTTTCTACAAGAAACCCATTTTAGATTTAAAAACACATATATTAAGGGATGGAGAAAAATATACCATGCTAACACTACTCAAAAGAAGGCAGAAGTACCTATATTAATTTCAAGCAGAGGAGACTTCATAGTAAGGGGAATTATCATGGATAAAAGTGGGCATTATATAATGATAAAGGGGTCATTTCTCCAAGATGAGATGATGGTTCTTAACATGTATATGCCTAACAACAGAGCATAAAACCATATGAAGCAAAAACTGATAAAAGTGCAAGGAGAAGTAGATCCACCCACTGTCATAACTGGGGACTTCAACAACCCTTTTGTAGCAACGGGCAGATCCAGCAGGAAGAAAATCTGTAACACCTTCTCTCAGTATAAGAATATAATTGATACGTATTGATTATTTCATCCAAAAAGAGCAGAATAAATTTTTTTTCTAAAATCACTTGGAACATTCACAAAGATAGACCACACTCTCGGCCATAAAACACAATTTGACACATGTGAAAGCTAGACATCATACAATATCTGTTGTCAAATCATGGCGGAATTAAACTAGAAATCAAGACCAGAGAAATACTTAGAAAATTTAAAAATATACAGTTAAACAATATACATCAAACAACACATGGACCAAAGATGATATATCAAGATAAATTTTAAAATATTTTGAACTAAATATAAATGAAAATACAACATATCAAAATCTGTGCTTTGCAGCAAAAGCAGTGCTTAGAAGAAAATTTATAGCATTAAATGCATACATTAGAAAAGAATAAAGATCTAAAATCAATAATTTTAGTGTCTACTTTGTGTATGCACAAAGATATATACATATATGTACTGTAAATTGGATCATAATGTATTTATAAATTTATAATTTATTAAAATAGTCTGATATAGTTGGATATTATTTTCCTATTATTGGACATTAAGATTGAGTCCAACTGGCTGGCTATTTTAAGTAGAACTGCAATAAACATTTTTGTGAGTAATGCTTTGTCCAGCTCTCTGATGGTCTCTTAGAATAGATTAACATATGTAAACATGTGGATAATAATATGAAAAATTTAATTACCCTTTATACAAATTGCCTTTTAGAAGGTTTATCCTGAGTACATTGTGTTTGCATCAATGGTATAGGAGTATGTAGTGTATAAACGTCTTCCTATTTTGCTAATATTTATTGCATACTTTTAAGTTCATAGCCCAGGGCTTCCACTAATAGGCAGTATGGCAGAAACTGGCTTTGAAGACTATCATTTCCCCTAAACCACACTGCCGAAAGACACCTGATTAAAGGTCTGAGTCCCTGTCACTACCTCTACCTCTGTCTCCCTTCCTATCTTTATTTCTGTCTCTGTCTCTCTCTCTGTCTCTACCTCTATTTCCCTATCATCTCTGTCTCTGTCTCCTATGGATTTATTGATTGTTGCTCTACTATGACTGACTATTAGCTGAGTCATAGCATAATAAATTCTGTGTGAGTGTGTGTGTGTGTTTAGTTTAGAAGGTCAGTTTTAAGACTGAAACCTAAAAACTCAAACTATTTATGTTTGTTCTAAGGCATTACTGGTCCAGAGTCATTAGGGTGTTTCCTTCTAGTTGCCATTAGCTTGATTGTTATTTATTCAGACTTTTCCAAAAATTGACTCATGTACGCTCTTCTCTCTTCTTCCTCATTATCCACTCCCCTCCCCCTCTTCTCACCCAGTCTTTCCTGAGGGATAAATCACATCATTTGTTGGCAGTTGTCTTGTAAGGGGGGATTTAGCAAAACATTGAGATTGACTCTGTGCAAAATTAGCTGGCCCAGATTCTTATTATTTAGTTGCACCAAATGACTGTGTTAACTGACCCAGACAGCACCGGAAATACCTGTGCAGCTCTGTTGTAGAAGCTGGGTAAAGTGACCAGGGCAAGCATAATTCAGTTTGTTATACTTGGTGCTTTATTATTTAATCAAGCAGACTGGTACACCCACAATCGAGTGTAAACAGTTTTAGCCTGTCTTCTAGTTGGGTAAACATGCCGAAGCAGGAGCAAACGGCAGAGGAAAGACCTTGAGATGCTCATTTCCTGAAATAGAATGCTGTGTAGAGTTGGCCCCTCAGGCCCTGGGGTAATTGGGATGTGTATTGTTTTTGGATGTGAAGGCTAAAAGGAAAGAATTTAGAGTCCTTGAAATGGAAAGGTTGGGTGTTACTCAGCCTCTGATGACAATCTTCAAAGTCAACAAATCCAAACAGCTGGAGTTGAGAGAAATCATATTTGTGTTGGGGAAAAGATCAAGCCACTCTTAAGACCCCTTAATTTTTACTTTAGCTGCTTTAAGTTTTAAAAAAAATATATGATTACATAGATCACCTATTTTAATGAGTCTTAGTCCTAAGCATTTGGAAGTACCTTCTTTGAGAATCTCTCTTTTGGTGAGAGTGGGTGGGGTGATCTGAGAGTCTTGTCTCTGCCTAGTCTCTTTTCTTAGCAAACATTTGGATTCCATTTTATTTTTGGACCCTAAGTTCCCAATTTGAGAGCCTATCTTCTTTTTGGTATGTGCTTTTGATTGCAAAAAAGTAGCTTAGTCCAATATTTCCCACCCTAAATCAAGTTTTTGCGAACCATAAATAGGTCATTAAAAACTTTATATTTTTCCAGGGAGATTAGGTGGGGAGTGTTCCAATAAGTTCACACCATTGTTTTAATGTCTCTGAGTGGTCACGAGAATAAGCCAAAACTCACACAATCGACCTCTAAGATGAATATGACCTAGAATAAGAAGCAAAAACAGTTTAAAACTGATTAATATACAATTCTTTTACAAAGAATTAAATTATAATCCTCAGAAATGCCGTGCATAGCACATATATAGCATTGTGCCATGCATAGGGTAATATTTCTCATAAATATGACATTATTATTTTGCATACTTTTTTCCTGTAGTTGTTATTGATCTTCCTTCTTGCTACTCCAATTATGAACCATGCGGGAGTTTTTCCTCATGTAACTAGCAATTCCTCTCCTGGTCCCTACACTTTGGCTACTCTAATAGATACAGATAATAAATTTTCTTGTCAAGGAATCACTTGAAAAGTAGAGCAGCTACTTGGCTTCATGGTTGTTAGGTATAGCTGGAAGATGATCATTGAATTAATATTCATTTGCCAGATATGATGAGATTAGAATTGTAGCAAAGTGAATTAAATAATGTTTTTTTTTTCCTAGATAAATCTATATGGAAGAAAAAAATCAGTTCTGAATGTGTAAATGTCACTTACTCTTGGTAACAGATATTTGTATTAAGAAGTGAGAAGCTTCATAGACACAAGATTACAAACATCTTGTAATTTTATATCAGCAGTACGGAAGGTTCGGTAACGGGAAAATATTTAGAAATGTACATAAGGAGATTCCTGGATTAGAAGACCAGAAATGGCACTACATAGCCCTTATTTTCCTAGTAAAGTACAAAGTTGATTCCCTTTTTATTTTTCTAAATTTATTTTATAATTTTTATTTATTGATTTGAGAGAGAAAGAGGGGGGAGAGAGAGAGAGAGAGAGAATCACTTTGTTATTCCACTTATTTATGCATTCACTGGTTGTTTCTTGTGTGTCCCAACCAGGGATGAAACCCACAACCTTGGTGTATTAGAATGATGTTCTGACCAACTGAGTTAGCCGGCTGATTCCTCTTTTAATCTTTAATATGGTAAGAAGATGTTACTGAGATTGCCAAAGTTCCTGTCTGACAAAGTACCTTGATATTCTGAAGAAGCAAATCACTGAGCTTCACAGGGGCAGCAATCTAAGGGAGATGCATACTCGTATGGCTTGGGGAGGAGGTATGCATGTGGCTCTGCATCTCTGCATGCGTGTCTGTTGGAGAACATTAGGCTAAATGGATGGCTCATGTTCCGTGGTAAACTGTCAACCCAGGGGACTTTTAATCTTTAGGCCTGGAATAGGAGCAATCTTGGCTAACATATTCTGGAAGAGGGATGATTAATAGAATTGGAACTAATTTTAAGGACATGTCTAGTTAGCCTTGTTTTAAAAAAACAAAATTAGTTTACATGTGCTATTACTGGCAAGTTGCTTGAATGATGAGTCTTAACAGAGTTCTTTCCACATGGGTTACCTGAACAAATGAAGCAATAAGGAGAGAACTAACTTATATTGAGCAACTATTGTATATGATAATATATTCTAGAACAGTTAAAAAAATTACACATTATGACACTGATATAAAGTAGATCAGTTGGTTAGAATATGAATTCCAGGAATACAATGGACTTGGTATATGTCAAGTAAACATTGAAAACAAGGAGAAAAATAAGAATTATTTATTAAATGGTACTCTGGCAGGAAAGCAATTTGGAAAATAAAAAGTTATAGTAAGCATCGTGGGTCGAAGATCGAGAATTGACCTCCTTGAACTTCTCTTTCTTGAAACCCCACTAAAGTTGAACCGAAAGATTTTCTAGGCATAAATATACAAATGCATGGAGAAATTAAGAAATGGCTGTTGCAAACAAGATAGATGCTAAAACACTTAGTTGACCCAAACAAAAAACGGAATCCTAAGTCAGCAGCGGAGAAAGCTGAGCAGTGCTCAGTCTGCACCACAGATCCCCCAGGAGGCTCAGAAATTGTCAGCACCGGTACCTGTGGAAGTGGGGAGGATGAAGTGTAGGAAGAAGTTGTTGAAAACAGGAGTTTGGATTAAATTCTGCTTCAGAATGCAGTTAAACCACCAAATCCCCCGCTCCGTCTGCTCAGCTGGAAGACTTCTCTCTCACCCTGGCAGAAGCCTGGAGGCGTATTCTCAGGAGAGGTCGAGCTGTGTGTCTGTGGGAATATTAGGTGCATTTGAGGGAAGGGAATATTAGGTGCATTTGAGGGAAGGGAAGTCTTACTGTAAATTGAGCTATTTCATTAAAGCTCGTGTACTGAATGTTGGGTGTCTTGTACCACTCTTCCCACCTTGCTCTTGGAACACTGTGAGCCTGGCCTATACTTTCCGTAAGAGATCGGATGATGCTTCTGTGAGGAATTTGAATTGTCAACGAGAAAAGACCAGAAGACACACATCAGTACTTTTTTCAATGAAATAGACTAGTCACCTCACTCCTTAAAGCAAAGACCGAGGTTGACAAGCCAACACAGTCCTCCGCAGTTCCCATCTGCCATTAGACATTTACTCTCTTGTTTTTTTTAAAGATTTTATTTATTTAGTTTTAGAGAGGAGAAGGAGGGAAGGAGAGAGGGAGAGAAACATCAGTGTGTGGTTGCCTCTTGCACACCCCCTACTGGGGACCAAACCGGCAACCCAGGCATGTGCCCTAGGCTGGGAATCGAACCGGAGACCCTTTGGTTCATAGGCCGGCACTCATTCCACTGAGCTACACTAGCCAGAGCTAGACATTCACTCTTAAACATGGCTAGACAGCCAGAGATTTCCAAGTATTTGAGAAATGCTCCTAACTGAAAAAATAGAGACTAAAATAAATAAAATAGAAAAACACAGTACGGATATAACAGTTAATGCAGGGCAATAACAATATTAAAAGTATCATCACATTCTAAGCATCTGAGAAGGTATTTCATCACTGAAACAAGAATAGTATGCCACAAAAAGGGGGGATAAGAGTACTCCAAGAAAAAATCTTGAAAATTAAAATGATAAAATATCATTACATGGTAAGATGCTTTCAAAACTAATGGTGAGCAATTCTCTCAGAAAATAATACAAATAGAGGTAGAAAATACGAATAAAAGTTACAATATTTTAGAGAATTATCTCAGGAGGATCAAGAGACAAAAAGAGAAACTGAAAGAGAAAAATCATCAAGAAATAATTCAAGTGGCTCCCAGAATTGGGGAAAATTAGTTGCCCAGCAAAATTGATCCGAACAGAACTGCACCATGTCATTGCAGAATGTCAATGACCTAGAGAAGATCTTATAGCTCTGAGATAGGTAAAAAAAAATAGTGATATACCAAAGATTGTGAATAAAATAGCTTTGGACTCTGCAGAAACAGAGTCCAAATTTTTATGGAAGGGCCTTTAAAATTTTCAAGAAAAAAAATTGTAGATTTTTCAGTCTAGAATTCTATCCTCAAACTGTCAAGTGAATTTGAGAATAAACATATTTTTGGATGGTCAATATCATTAAAAATTTACTTCCTACGTACCCTTTCTCTAAAATACTACTTTAGGATGTGTTCCACCAGTCAAAAACGTCAGAGTGGAAGTAGCAGGGTCTGGGAAATGAGATGCCACCCAAGCAAATGGCAAAAGGAATACCTCTAAGGATGTCGTAGCAGAGATTTCTAGTAGCCAGTAAAAATCTGTACCCTCCACCCTTTTTTTTCTCTCGTGGGTACATAGTTAGACTGTGTCTTCCAAATTCCCTTGCATCTAAGTGCGGCCTTAGGACCGAGTCCCATTGGTAGAATTGGCTGTGCTATTTCAGGCCACTGTTATCAAGAAGCTAGAGCCTCCTCTGACTCCCCTGAGGTGACTGGGTGCAGAGGAGGACGGGGCCCCGGGAGACGGGAAATTCACCAGATGAGAAAACCTGGATCTCAGACTTACCACATGGAAGAGGGACGCCCACTAATGAAAGGCCACCGTGTTGGATTGGGACATGAACAAGAAATGAGTTTCTGTTTCGGGAGCCTGTCGTTGCAGCCTACCCTAACTACTACGGAGACTGACATGCTGGAATAAAAAGCTGTAAAACAGGCCTACAGCGTAACCGGTCCAGATTGGAGCGGGTCAGAGGCTCTGGAAAAAACATTTCCCAAGAAGATGAAACTGATAGAAACCTGGATGTATTTGTACACTGAGTAAAAGTTTGGGGGTGAATTAGTCATAACAACACAGGCGACGAGGAAAACAAAAGTAAATAAAGCATCTATTGAGCCCAGGCAGCACAAAGTTTATGCAGGATAGGAAAAGTAATTATAGCTCTTGTTGCATGGCTTAGTTGTAATGAACCTTTAGGCAACCTTAATAGATTGATCTGAATAACATACAAATGTAGCTTTACTGAGGGGCAGGGTAGAAGTCTGGAGGTGTACATGCATGTACTAATGCGGGATGCGGAGAGAGAGTTGAGTTGTTATCTCCCACCTTGGGACGTCAATATCTCACACCTAAAACTGTATTTATATCTACATCCAAGTGTGTTTACACATTTCCCTAGAAACTTAGAGGGTGGATAACACTGAAGAAAGGGAATATTGAGGGGGTAGCAGCAAGAGATTCTTATTTGATAATGTTTCTTCAATTTATTTTACTGTTTAAATTATGTGTATGTATAAAGCATATAAAAACAAAGAACACATTTTAAAAAGTTAAATTCACATTTCTTACAAAAATATTCCATATGGAGCAAAAACAGAGCTATAATATAGCAGTAAACATTATAGTATAACATTATAGTAAAGTTCAATCAGAGTGAAACAGAAAACAGATTTGATAATATTAGAATGAGGGGAAAAACTTCCTCTGCTTTGAAGCTACAGAAGAAACTAAAGAGGAAAACATCTGGGTAATGGGGAAAAAAAAGTAGAATCAAAGAGAAACAAATCTGAAAAATACTTGATCAATCATGAAAGGTTAATTTTTATTACATAATAGCTCATTCAAATATCCAAGAAAAATGTCAAGACTTCAGTAAATGAATGAAAAAATATATATATTAGGGAACGGTACTGGCTAATTTTTGGAAAGATTCAATTTGCTGTTGATTAAGTAAGTGGATAACTGAAGAGTTACCTTTATACTTTTTCCAACTTTAAATCGATAACTTTAAATGCTCTTGGAATTATCATAGGCTTGTGCTGTGTATGCAGACAGAGCTAGTCTCAATGCAAATATTTATGTTCTACTTGAGAATGTAATAACTATAGCACTTATGATGTGGAATCTTCAAACGATAAAGGTTTAGAGACCTCAAAATTACCCTCAGTAAGCAATTAACCAAAAAGTCCCATGAATAGTAAGGTAATGATATAAGTTTCTCACGCTATACAATAAAAACATAATTATAAAAACTATGCCACAACTTGACCAGATTATTATACAATACAGATAAAAATGCAGAATACAATAGTATAATTGTGAGTGTAATATAAAATGCAAAAGCATATGGGTACAATCTTAAAAATTCACTCACAGGTGGAATCTAATGAGCAAAATAAACCAACAACAAAATAGAAAGAGACTCACAGATACGGAGAACAGACTGATGGCTGTCAGAGGGGAGGTGTGTTGTGGGGGCCGCATGAAAAAGCTGAAGGGAGGGTGGTGGGCAGGGTAGGGGAGAGTAATGGGGGATAAAGGGGGACAATTGTAATTGAACAACAATAACGAAATTTTTTTAAAAACCTAATATGTAAAATCCCAATGACAGGAAAACTAATATTGATTCTTTCTTTTGTAAATTAAAGATTCTCACGTAAAATGATGCTTTTTCCTGGGGTGGGGGAGGCAGGGGGGAGAACAAAGAAAAAGCTGAAGGGATTAATTGAAAAAAAATTATAGACACAGACAACAGTCTGGTGATTATCAGAGAGAAACAGGGGTGGGGAGGTAGAAGAGGGTAAAGCGGGGATAAATGGTAATAGAAGGAGACTTGACTTGGGCTGATGAACACACAATACAATATGCAGATGATGTATTATAGAATTGTACACCTGAAACCTATATAATTTTATTAACCAATGTCACCCCAATAAATTTAATAAAACATTATTAAAAATTCACAAAATTTGCTTTAACTACTTTAGGCTGCTGGGATGTGGAATGATCTTTTTATCTTTCAAAATTTCTTTAATATTCACAAAGAACATTTGAAGTTCAAGATATGTAATACTTGCTGGTCAATTAATTTAGACAAGGCACATGTATTTCTAAGCCTCATTTTTTTCATCTGAGAATAATAATAGTAATATTTGCTCACCTACCTCAAAGCATTTTCATGACAATCCAGTGCTATAATGTATATGAAAACACTTGGTAAATTTAAAACAGTTTATTAATATGAGGAGTTATTGTTATTATCATCAGTGCTATTGAGAACACTGCTTTGGCAGAATTATTCTTTCTCAACCACAGACAGAGCTTTATCTTCCTGCTTCCATGTGTGACACATTAGAAGTTACTTCAGCTCAAGGTCAGTTTTAACTTTGGCTTCTCAGAAAAGCAATGGAATAAACCAAAGATCAATGTGAATATTTTCCAAGAAAATCATCCCAGAGGAATACCCAGGGAACAATGGAAAGCATTCCAAGGACCCCACAGGAAGAACGAATCTTTGTCTGAGAGCTCTGGGCTGCTCCAATAACTTTGTCTTAGCCATTGTTCATCTTCTCATTGGAAAAGACAGACTCCTTGGTCAACTCCTATTAATTTCAGTGTTTTTGAGGGGCTCAATATCTTCGAATGAGTCACTCAGAAGGGCTTAGTCATATGACTTCAAATTAAAAGGAGGCTATTATTTAAGCCTAATCATTACAGATACATTAAATTTGAATTTTCTACAAATAATCAAATATATATATATATACATATGTATATATATGTAATGTTTCAACTTGGGAAGCTCCCTGTGTCCAACAATTAACATTTAGGGATAATTGTAATTGTTTGGGAAATTTTCTATGGTAGTTTTAGTTTGATTTTAGACTATCGAAATTGAATGCAGAAAGGTCAGAGGTGACCACCTCTTGCTGTTTTCATGTTTTTGTTGTGTGGGGAACATGAAAAGCAATGTGAAAATATGTACTGAAGTTGCTCAGTCATTATTTCTGAAGAATAATACTTACTGTGAAATGAATTTTGCTAGTGACTCTTTCATTTGCCATCTCTATGTCTCTCTCCTTCAGTAAAATGCCCATTCATGCTTTGCCCGTTTCATAGTTGGATTGTTTGTGTCTTTACTATCGAGTGTGAATGTGGTATAGATGCTTGTCCTTTGTTGATTGTATGATTTACATTATTTTCGCCAAGTCTGTATGTATTTTTTCATCCTCTTCGCAGGGTCTTCAAAGAGCAAAATTTTTAATTTTATTAGGTCAAAGTTTTTGATATCTCCTTTTATGTGCCATGCTTTTGTTGTCAAGTCCAAGAATTTTTTTGCCTAGTCCTTTATCATGAAGATTTTATCTTATTTTTAAAAGATTGTGCAGAATTACATTACTTTTAAGCCCATGATTCATTTTGAGGTAATTTTTTCTATCAAGGGGGAGGTTTTCATCATTTTTGTTTTCATTTTTCTTCTTTTCTTGGGTATCCAAATGTTCCAGCCATATTTCGTGAAAAGACCATCCATCTTGCATTAAATTGCTTTTACAAATTTATGAGAAATCAATTGGGTAGATTTGTATGGCTCCCTTTCTAGGTTCTCTATTTCGTTCCATTGATCTATGTGTCTGTTCTTTTCCCAACACCACAATTTTTGACAGTTGCAGCTATATAGTATCTTTTAATATTGAATATAGAGTGACTAAACCCACATTCTTCTTTATAAGGTTTAATTATTATAGTGGTGTTACCTTTCCAAATAAATTTTAGAATAAGCCTGTATATGTCTACAAAACACCTTGATGGGATTTTGGGAGGAATTCTATTAAACCTTTAGCCAGATTTAGAAGAAAAGACACCTTTATTATGCTGAGTCTTCTAATTCATGGACACAGCATGTATTTTCATTTATTTAGGTCTTTAAAAAGTTTCTTTTATCAGTATTTTGTAATATTCAGCGTATATGTTCTATGTGTGTCTGGTTAAATTTATGCCCATGTATTACATTTTCTTTAGAGTGAAGGTAATGGTATCCTGTTTTTAATTTGCTTATACATATTCATTGTTAAAATAGTGATATGTTGTGTCTTGTATTCTGTAACCTTGATAAACTCACTAATAGCTTCTCAGGTTTTTCTTTTATAACTTTTTTGTAATTTTCTAAGTGGATAATCATATAATCTGCAGACTGGGACAGTTTGTTTTTTTCTGACTGTCCTGTATGCCTTACATTTCTTTACCTGACCTTCTTGCACTGGTAAGCGCTTACAGTACTATGTTGAATAAGAGTGGTGCTGGCAGACATCTTTGCCTTGTTCTTGTCCTTGTTTATAGGGGAAAGCATAGTCTTTCACCATTAAATATGATGTTAGCTATAGGATTTTTTACAAATGCCTTTTTTTTAAATCAAGTAAATTAGTTTTCTTCTATTCTTAACTTGCTGTGAAGGTTTTTTTTCTTTTTAAGCATGAGTGGGTGTTGGGTTTTGTCTAATTCTTTTTTGTGTGTATATCAATTTATATGATCATGTAATTTGAATTTTTCTTCAGATTGTTGATGTAGTGGATTACATTGATTGATTTTTTAAAATATTGAACCATCCTTGCATGTTTATAATGGATACTAGTTGGTCATGATGTGTAATTCTTTTGATTCATTGTTGTATTTGATTTGCTAATATTTTGTTGTGAGCATTTTTATCTAAATTCATAAGATATATGACCATGCTTTTTCTGATTAACTGATTTATGCCTTTAAGTTTTTACTTAACCATGACCATATCATTATTATAACTTCATTCTCTCATTGTCAGACATTTAACTGGCTTTCTTCATTTCAGTTCTTTCTATTCTAATACTGAGTTATAAATATCTTAGTGCACAGAATTATTTTTATTTGACTTTACAAAAATACAACAGAGTCCTAGAAGAGGATAACCATAAGAAACAAAGTTACAAAGAAACATGGGCTTCGGTGTCAGAAAGGCAACAATGCAGTCCCTACCTCCTCTGCTTTCTGGCTGATCACTTAATCTTCCTGAGGCTCCATTCTCCTCCCCTAGCCTGGGAACCGACCCAGGTAATGTATGTAAAGTGTTTAGTCCACACTGGGTACTCATATGTCTTACACAGCAGCTCTATTCCCCATTCCCCTGCTTCTTCTACTCCTCCGTTGCACTCTTTCCTGTGTCTAGTTATGATGAGCTAACTAGCATGGCCCTTTAATGGGGATTTTTAAAATATCAGATTTAAAACAATAATTGATACTACTTTTTAAACAGCATGTATTTTACCTCTGTAAAATTTTATTTTGTAGAAAAACTAAGTTAATTGCAAATGGTATAAAGAGATTGCAGGATTTTTTTTGTGTGTGCGAATATGTCTGTGTGTGTGTGTGAGAGAGAGAGAGAGAGAGAGAGAGAGATTTTGTTTATCAGATAATGTTTTTTAAAAAAGCAATAAGTGAAACAGCATTAGTAAACATTAAATGATATACACAACATAGCATAGCAATCAAATACCTCACAATTTCCAGAAGTCTCTCTGTCCCAGAGCACCCATATTTAGATTTCTTATGAATGCTGATTTCCCTATGAAGAAATCCAGAGGGTTTGTACCTGCTCTTTATTACTGATGATGATGACGATGATAACGATGATGATAAGGATGATGATGATGCTAATAATGATAATGGAGGAAAAATGGATGGGGGAGAGGAAGGAAAAGGGAAAGGGGGTTGTGGTGGGGGTAGGGGAAAGACATATATATCAGTTGTTGAGTGTCTGTTGTTTGGAGTATTTTTCTGGCGATGGATCTAGGATCCACTTCTTCCTTCTCCTTTCTATGATCTTCTGTTTACTTTTTCTTATTTGTGCATCCTGACTGAATATGCCAGCAATATAAGTGATGCCCATTTCTCTGTGTTCTATCACATTGCATAATCTTTGTAAACTTTGGGGAAAGCTTTTATAAGGTATAAGCCATGTTGTTCATTTATTAATCTTTCACTGATAGTGAGTTCTGCTTTATTTTATAAATTAAGTTTAGTATTGGAATAAGTCAGAATTGGGGATCAAATTATTGTGACTAGGGATCGTTTTCCTCATTTTTAGTATTTTATCTATTTCAATTGATATTTATTGGAGTTTCATGTAAGTCTGTGGGGTGATAAAGTTTTATCTGTCTTTGTTTTCTCCATTTGAACAAGAACTGAGGTGCTGGGTCATGCACCTTTGGTTTGGGGACTTGTATGGTTTTATTTTGAGATTTAACAGTTTTGGGACTAACTTTATCCACATGCAAAGTCCTGCCTTGGCTTTACCTTCGAACCTGGGTTCCTTGAAGACCCAATTTACTATTCATTTCAGCTCATGATCCCCAGTGGGAGTGCAATGCTCTGTTTAGCCAAGTAGCCTCAGCTTAGAAGAGGCTGTCTTTCCCCCAAACAAAATCCAACCATAAGTTTTCTGGAACAGAGAGCTAGTTTGACTGTTCGGTCAGAAAAATGCCCTGATGAGGCAAACTCATCTGACTCTATTGGTCCTTAAGGCCCAATCATTTTATATGGAAAACATCATAGAGAAGATTTTATGTCATGAACTCTAATGGGTGCCAGTTGGACTCTTGGGGAGAGGGAGATTGTTTAGAAGGAATACTTTGAGAACATACGCCATAATAGGTGGATATTTAATATAATGCAGTATTTTGTAATTTCTCTAATAACTATGTTACATCTGAATAACTCTTCATTAAACACATCAGCTTAAGAACACTACTGTGATCATAGCCAAATAATGTCACCCCATATGTAACCATGAAAATCTTGAAATTTAACAGCGATTGGGTGATGCTTTTAATGATGTTTTTGCTAGCAGCTTTCTACTTAGAAATGTGAACATTTGGCAGATATTTTCATATTTGACCTTGCATTGTAAAACAGTCATGAAACTGGAAAAGTAGTCAGATTCTCACTTGATAGTTCTTGAATCTTTAAATTTGTTCATATATCAAGCAGGGATTTTTGAATAGCTACACACCACATTCTTTAATCATTGGAGTTATAAAAATAGATGAAAAGACATTTATTTGTTCACTCATTCATTTAGAATTCATTTTTGAGCATACATTATGTCCCAAGCATCATGCTAGGCTTTGTGAGCTGATCTAGAAATGTGCATAGTAAATTTATTTGTTTATTCATTCATTCATTCAGTCAATGAATATTATTGAGAAACTGTGCTTTGACAGGTTAATAAAATATGAAAACTCATAATGTATGAAAATCTTGAAAACTCATAATGTAGTTGCAGGATTCCCCCTAATAAAGCAATTGAGATCCTTTGGGTTAGTTGTGAAATTAATGTAAATAATCATAGATGCTAGAGAAATACTTTGCAAATGATAAAGCTATGTGCCTGAGGGCAAAGTGGTCAGCATTGAACTAGCCAACCTGCCCCTTCTCCTGACCATACAAGGTACTGTAAGCACATAGCAATTTAGCTAATTAGTCAAAACTCACCATATACCTACAGAGTTCCAGGTCCTGTGCCTGGCACTTAGGATGAAAGAAGCAGGATGTCTGCCTTTGAAGGACTTGATAGTAACAGAGAAAAGGATGCTCAGGACTTGTGTACTTGCATGTGTGGTGTGTGAGCACTAAGGGGGTGGAGAAGTTTCCTGGCAGAAGTGATATATGGAAAACAGGGAAGGAGATGGGACATCATTGGGCAGCCACGACCGAAAGGCATCAGAGGTCTGAGAGAGCTTGCTGTGTTGGAGGGACTGCATGTCATGTGTTATTACTGGAGCATGAAGTCCGTGGACGAGCGTTGGGAGAGGCCTTGGATGCTGGGAGAGAGCATTTGGATAGTCTTCGGGAAGGAGTGGTGAGTCAGAGATCTACTTTCCATCTGACCTGCCAATATTTCCCAACTCCCTTTCCTTGCACACCCTATGCATTTGATGCATTTTGCTTAAAGTAATGGTAGTAGAGTTTGAGCTCCACAGTGGCAGAAAGCAAAGAACAAGCATCAGGACAGGCACATTAGAAGAAGAACATAGAATCGACCCGATGTATCAAGGTCCATTTGTCACTGATGGCCACGTCCCAACTGGGTTATATGAAGCTCCTTCACTTATGTTTATCTCCCCTGGTCCTCCCAACAGAATTATGGGTAAAGTGGAATTTCCTTTGTTTGCAAATGAGGAGATGGAGGCCCTGGGAGATAAATTGGCTTTGCCAAGCCACACAGAAAACTGTTGTTGGCACAGCTCTAGAGCCCAGGCCTGCTGATTCTAGTGCAGTGTTTCTGCTGTAAATTCTCTCTTCTGCTATCATCACAATGGGCGCTGAAGGGCTGGCCCCCTTCAGGGTGTACCATTCAGGGTGTCAAAGAGATGGATCCCTTACCTGTCACACTGATACCCATCTCATGTTCCTGGCCAGGATTCAATCATTTATTAATCACCTACTATGTGTATCTTCTTGCTCAGCAGTGTAGGAAGTCAGTCCAGGGATTTGAATTCCAGCTCTGCGTCTCGCTAACTCTTAATTTTGAGAAATCTGCTCCAATTGTAGTTATTTGCTCATCTGTAAAAATAGAGACAATCACAGTACCCAAAACAAAATGTTAATAATATGTTAATAATTAACATATTAATTGTTAATGAACTTCCAATTAATATGTTAATCTCTCAGAACCATTATGCAGCAGATACAGTGATTAATAAGACCCTGGCCCTGCCTTCTCCGTGCTTTAGCCCGTTGAGAACAGCACAGTTCAGAAGAACCATCGAGGAGGTTTCAATAGGGTAAGAAGTCAGGAAATCCCAGACACCCTGGACCCTCTCTTAGCACGATGGAGTCAAGCATTTTTGGCTGTTCACCCTCTTTTTGTGGCTTCTGGCCACCATGACCAAAATACATGGCTGTTTACGAAAAAAGCCTACTGTGAAGGAAGTCGATTGACTTAATGTAGGGAACACCATCCTCCTCATTCTCCTCCACTCCTTTCTGCAGCACCCATGGCTCTTAAAGTTGCTTTGTCCTTTCCTCTAGTTGTTTTCCTTGGCCTGCTGAGACTTTTTCTGACTGGGTATCTTGTGGAATGGGGAGTTACTTCATTAGTTATGGCTGTACCAACAGGCCTGTCACAGACAGTTGCGGAGCCATGGATAAGAAATGAGTTAGGTCCTTCTGGCTGCATTCGATCACACATACAAAATACTCCCCTTGCACACATCATACACATGCAATATACATGCACCCACACACCTCGCATGCATATACCACACACACTGCACAGGTACACACATACACATGCCACACAAACATACGGCACGTGTCCACACATGTGCACCCCCACACCTCACATACACAGTCACCAATAGCTCATGCCTGTTTTTATTTAGTTTTGCTCTGTGGATGAAAAAGTTTATGTGAGTAAGGCCATAGGTTAAGTATGCCCATGTTGAAAGATTTGGCAAATGAGTCCAGCCAGAGAGGCATTTTCGATATCACAGGGCTTGAACAGCATCATTTTCAGGGGTCAAGCCCTGCTGAGCCTGGCTGGGAGTTCTTTGCCAGTGCCGAGGGTGTGGTGCAGAGGATCTGATGTTTGCTTTAATGACTGTGAGAAGTCTCTTAAACAGATTGGCTGCCTAGAAAAACATTTCAGATGCTTCTCAGTTCTGAACATTGGCTTCTTCAGCCATGACCACAGGAATATTAGTGTAAGCTTAAAACTTTCTCCAATCATGCCATAAAAATTGTGGTTTTCCTCGTCTATCAAATTAGCTAATCTCATTTAACCATGACTGCTGCTTACATAGAATCAAACTGTAGGCAGACACTCCTGACTTCGCTGCACCAGAACGTAGACAGGCTCACATGCGGATGGGTGTGGCCCTCCAGGGCTGACGTCTGCAGTTCACGCTCTGTGAGGGCAGGCGCCTCACCTTGTTCTCCAGTTGTCCCCAGCTCCTGGAACGGAGACTTCTGTCAACAGAACAGGAGTTCTTTCAGGGCGTTTTAGTTACTCTTTCATCCCTGGGCTAGATGCCTGGCACACAGTGGACTTTTCATAAGTACTTGGGTAACCTCTGGAATTCTGTCTTCTGACGTTCATGAGTCTAGATTCAGACTTTGATTCTTACTAAGATGACCACTCTCTGGAGAGGTAACACAAAGCTGGTCTTCATGCCTGCTGCCTGTGTATGAATAAAGGATGGGGAGGTGAGAGAGACAGTGCTGAGGCGGAAAGTGGACGCAACCATGGGGAAGGTTAGGAACAGGTAAGATTTTTTTCCTTCTTCACCTGTAACATTCAGCTATATTTTATTCTAGTTATTTTTCATTTCCAGTTTTTTCTTTTGCACTATTGAGGTCAGAATGTCTGAAAACTAATATACTTTGACTTTTCACCTAATACAATTAATATAAGCACTTTTCCATATCATTAAATAGCATTGCAAGTGCTATGCCAAAAGACCCATAGACTTTTATACTGTGTAAGCGCACCATCTTTATCTAGACAGTCCTCCCTTGTTTGACAGTAATTGACAAATGGCAGAATGAAGGGTCTGTAAAGGCATAGAGATCAATGTTAGGTCTCACTTGGGTGGGACTGTCTCAGCCAGGCCTCTGATCTTACTGGGTTGAGATGGTTGTTTTGGGTTCCCTGGATCTAGTCTATGAAACCCAGCCATTTGATTAGGTAAATGATATACTGGGTATGGGTTCAATAAGATAACTATAGCAATGAGAATATCCCCACTTTGTGCCTTTTGACTTTTACAATTTTGAAATAATAGAAATGACACTTAAACAGATGGATGATTATAGGCAAAGAAGTCCAAACACCAATGCAGATTTTCAACCTTTAATCCTCACTGAATAGTTCAAAAGAAGATGATACTCTGGTTTCTCTTCAGGGCATATAAATCTTTTGCTTTTTACAAAAGAACATGGATAGTATATTTTTACTTTAATCTGAATGACTAATGATTTGGCCTGATAAAAATTATATGAACAGTGACTAATCCCCAGTTAATTCTAGGCATCATTTTGAATGCCTAGACTCTGGAAAAATATAAGATGGTACTACAACATTGGAAAACAGTATGGCAGTTTCTTAAAAAAGAAACACAAAACTAAAAATAGAATCATGTGATTTAGCAATTTCACTTCTCAATATACACCCAAAAGAAATGACAGAAGGAATTTGAACAGATACTTGTATTCCCATGTTCGTGGTGGCATTATTCACAATAGACAAAAGGTGGAAGCAACGTAATTGTTGTTGGCGGGTGAATGGATAAGCAAAATATGGCATAAATGTGTGGTGGAATACTTTCTTTGCCTTAAAAAGGAGAGACATTTTGACACATGCTATACTATGGATGAAACTTGAGGACATTATGCTAAATGATGTAAACCAGAAACACAAATGCAAGTGCTGTACAACACCATGTAAATAGGGCATGTAGAGTAGACAAATTCATAGAAACATAAAGTAGACTGGTGGCTGTCAGGGGTAGGGGAGAGGAGGGAGGGGGAATTTTGATTTGGTGAGAATAGAGTCTCAGTTTTCAAGACAAAAAGGATGTAGTAATGATTTTATAGTATTAATGTACTTAATACCACTGAACTCTGGACTTAAATGTGGTTATGATTGTAAATTTTGTTATATTTTACCACAACTATTTGTTTTAGAAAAGGATCCTGGAAAAACAAAATAAGCAATGTAAGAAATAAATACTTTATCTTAGGGATATCATATGGGAGCACACGGTGTTAAGTGGAGACTGAAGATGAGGGAAAGCTTTGAAGAAAGGAGCCAGGACTTCCATAGAAGGATGTGGGGAATTGATGGGGTAGTCGTCATGGAGAGAAGAGAGGAAACTAGGAGGAAAAAGCATGGAAATTAGAGTTTCAGTATGCTAAGTTTATTGTGATAAATGCCAACATTAAAAAAAAAGATTGCAAATAAACAACTGGGTTTTACATTTCAAGCAACTAGAAAAAAGGGAAAAAAGCAAACCCAAAATTAGAAGGAAGAAAATAATAAAGATCAAAGCATAAATAAATGGAGTAAAAATAAAAACAGTAGAAAAAAATAAACAAAACTAAGTGTTGTTTTTTTAAATAAGATAAACAGCTAGACTAAGAAAAAAGAGAGAAGACTCAAATAAATAGAATTAGAAATAAAAGAGGAAACATTACAATGGAGGTCTCAGAAATTTTTTAATAAGGACCATAAGGGACTATTATGAATAAATTGAATAATCTAGAATAAATGGGTAAAATTCTAGAAACATACAATTGAATTGAGAAGACATAGAAACCCTGAATGAATCAATAACAAATAAGGAGATTGAAGCTGTAAATTAAAAACCTCTCAGCAAAGAAAAGCCCAGGAACAGATGGCTTCATGGCTGAATTCTACCAAAACATTCACAGAAGAATTAAAACTAACTCTTCACAAGCTCTCCCAGAAAATAGAAGTAGAGGGAATATTTTCAGACTTATTTTGTGAGGCTAGCATTACCCTAATACCAAAGCCAGACAAAGATGCCACAAGAAAAGAAAACTATAAGCAAACATTTCTGATGAATATAGATGGAAACAATTTCAATAAAGTACTGGCAATCTGGAGTCAATGACACATAAAGAAGAGTATATGCCATAATCAAGTGGAATTTATTCCTGGGATGAAAGTTTGGTTTCACATACACGAATACATTAATGTGATACACCACATTAACAGGATGAATAATGAAAACCACATGATCATCTCAATAGATGCACAAAAACACTTGGAAAAGTTTAATATCCATTCATTATAAAACCTCTCAACAGAATAACTATAAAAGGAAATTCCTCAACATAGTAAAGGCCATTTATAAGAAGTCCACAGCTACCATTATAATCAATGGGGAAAAACTGAAAGCTTTTCCTCTAAGTTTCAGCACAAAATAAGAATGCTCACCCTCATCACTTCTATTCAACATAATACTGGAAGTACTAGCAAGAGCAATAAGACAAGAAAAATAAATAAAAAGACATTCAAATCCGAAAGGAAGAAGTAAAATGACCTGTCTGCAGATGATATGATTCTCTTTGTAGAAAACTCTAAAACTCCACAGGGGGAAAGAAAAACTGTTAGAACAAATGAATGAATTCAGTAAAGTTGCAGGATACAAAATATACATTCAAAAATCAGTTGTATTTTTATACCAGAAACAATCTATCCAAAAAGAAAATCAAGAAAACAATCCCAATACCATAAAAAAAATAAATAAAGTACTTAGGAATAAATTTAATCAGGAAGTGAATGCTCTGTACACTGAAAATTATAACACAATGATGAAAGAAAGTGAAGATGCAAATAAATGGTAAGATATATTCATAGACTGGAGGAACTACGTAATATTGGTAAAATGTCCATACTACCCAAAGTGATCTACAGATGCAGTGCAATCCCTGTCAAAATTTCATGGCATTTTTACAGAAATAGAAAAAAGGAGTTTTAAAATTTCTATGGAACCACAAAACACCCTGAATAGCCAAAGAAATTTTGAGAGAAAAAAACGGAGTTGGAAGCAGCTCACTTACAGATTTTAAATTATATTGCAAAACTCTAATAATCAAACAGTATAGTGCTGGCATAAAAATAAACACATGGACCAGAAATAAAACCAGGCATATATAGTTAACTAATTTTCTACAAGTGAGACAGGAATACCCAATGGGAACAAATATTCACTTATTAAATGGTTCTTGGAAAACTGGATATTCACATGCAAAAGGATGAAATTTGACCTTTATCTTACATCATACACAAAAACCAAGTCAAAATGGATTAAAGATTTAAACATAAGACCTGAAACCATAAAATTCATAGAACAAAACAAAGGAAAAAATTTCATTGACATTTACGTTGACAATGATTTTTTGGATATGACACTAAAAGCTCAGGCAACAAAAGCAAAAATAAAAATAAGGACTCCATCAAACTAAAAGCTCTGTACAGTAAAGGAAACTATCAAGAAAATGAAAGGCAACTTAATAGATTAGGAGAAAGGATTTGCAAACCATATATCTGATCAGGTGTTTAGGTCCAAAATAATGTATAAGGAACTCATACAACTCAATAGCAACAAAACAAATGATCAGATTTTTAAGAAGATCAAAGGATCTGAATAGACATTTTTTCCAGAGAAGACATATAAATGGCCAAGGGGTATATGAGAAAGTGCTCAACATAACAAATCATCAGGGAAAGACAAACCAAAATCACAGTGAGATATCACTTCACACCTGTGATGATGGCCTATTATTTAAAAAAGATAAGTGTTGGTTAGGATATGGAGAAAAGGGAACCATAGGATGAGTTGATAGGAATGTAAATTGGTACAGCTATTGTGGAAAACAGTAGGGAGGGTCCTCAAAAAACTAAAAATAGAACTACCGTGTGATCCAACAAACATCTCCTGGGTAGATAATCAAAGGAAATGATATTAGTGATCCCAGTTTTATTTCAGCATTATTTACAATAGCCAATATATGGACACAAACTAAGTGTCTATAAATGAATGAATAGGTAAAGAAACTGGGGTATACATATGCAGTGGAATATTAGCTTTACAATGAAAGAGGAGATCCTGCTACTTGCAGTAATAGAGATGAACCTAGAAAACCCAGTGCTAAGGGAAATAAAACCAGCTACAGAAGGAAGAAAAGAACCCTGAATGACTTCACTTATACGTGGAATCTGAAAAGGGTTGAATACCTGGAAACAGAGAATAGGATGGTAGTTACCAGGAGCGCAGAGGTGGGGGAGATGGACAGATGTGGTCAAAGCGTACAAAGCTGCGGTTGTGTGGGATGAGTAGAACTAGTGGTTGAAGGCTCAGTATGGTAACTATTGTTAACAACACCATATTGAATACTGGGGATGAGGCAAGAGAATAGGTTTCAGTTGCTCACATGACGCACATACACATGGAGGCACAGAAACACAAAATTATAATTATGTGAGATGATGTGTTCATTAGCTTGACTAACATCTCACTTGGTGATTTGATCAAATTTCCAATCACCGTGTTATACACATTCAATATATACACATTTTATTTTAAGATAAAATGTAAAGAAAAAGAAACAAAAAGAAGGATGGGTTCCTCCTTTGAGTTGTGTCAGCATCTGTGTCTGCAAGTTCTGTGCTAACAATTTGCTGTGGGCCTACGGGTGTTCTGGTCCTACATCTGCCTGCCTAGGAAGTGCCTGTCTAGAAAGAGACAGAGCTGGAGGTTTGGAAGCATTTAATTCAAAGTGAAAACAGGTCTGTTTTGTTGGAGATCCAGTAGATCTGGAGATGAAATCTCACAAATTGTTTGTCAAATTGGATTTATGAGAACAGACTGAATTAGATATTATTTGATTGAAGATATTAGTTAGAGATACACCGATATACTTACAGGGTAGGGGAAAAGTAGGTTTACAGTTGTTCGTATGTAGTTAATACAATAATTAATAAGTAATAACGCAAGAATAAACTGTTTTGTGTACTCACAACAGTAAACTTACTTTTTTCCCACCTTGTATTTCAGATCCATTGGTGTCATTTTTAAATGTTCCTAATGTATTTTTTTTTTAGATTTAATATATACAGGACCTCCTGGATGAGTAAGAGTATGTTAGAAGAGAGGTAAGAAGGCTGGAAAGGAAAATTTAAACCAAATTAAAGACAGTTTCTCATTCAGTGGAAATTGTGGTTTAGTGAGGGATACAGGTTAATATAAGATAGGGTGGGGTGGGGCTGGGACTGAAGACTAGCTTCAGGATACCAGGTTAGAAATCGGATGTCAGAGAGCTAGAGATGCCCCCCAAACCCCACCTCTCAGCCCAGTGGCTTGGGCAGAGTCCTGCAGGGCTCGATGAGAGGATATATTGGCATAGGCTGGATGACTTAAGTATTCACTGTAGGAGATAGAGCTCCTACCTGGCAGGATTTTTCAAACCGTAGCTTGTTACCAGCATTTGTAGAGCACATGAAGTAGAACAGAATGGAGCGGAATAGAAAATATCAGAGTGATATCACGAAGAGTGAAGAGAAGTATGAGTTCATAAAACTGGTTTTAGTTTTGAGGGCAGAGTAAAGTCGCAGAAAGTTTACTTTTTACTGTGACTCTAGGTCCAAGATTTGAAAGCAGTGCTCTAAAGGGCTGCAGGAAGCGACTTAGGAAGGCATTGGTGGGGTTAATGGGAGAATGAAGGATTCCATTATAGCCTGTTCTTTATTTTATAATAAAGCTTTAAACTTATTTCGGTGTTATTAAAAAGCGAACATTAACCAAGATACTTAGAAATGCATATTTCAAAGAACAAAGAGTTAAAACAAACTAAAGTAATGGAACAAACGCTGCCAGGGCTGAACACCAGGCAAGAGACAGAGCAGCCGTAGTGAGACGGTGAGTTTCTGTGTGTGGACATGTAGGTCTGAGTCTGTTCATAACACCAGTGCTCAATCCGCGTCCTTTAAAAAGAGCAACCTGACACTGAAGGCAGTGACAGCGCAAAGGTAATGGTCTTGGTATTTGGTCTCGCGACTCTGGACCTCAATGGGGATTTTTCAGAACTGTTTAAACTGCTTAGGATCTTCTTAACCAACAGTCTAGTTATATTTCCTTCAGAATATAGAAAAACATGTACTTTGGAGGAAAGAAATTTTATAGCATTTGGGGAAATTGATATCAGATAAATGGCTTTATTAGGCTTACAAAGGCCATTACTCTCACTGGGAAAATATAAATTACTTCAAATACACAAGCCCGCAATTGTTGCTACCAACAGTGTTTAGGGCTTCGTTATATGACCGGAGTAAATAGGTTGAGATGGCTGAATGAAAAGAATGTTTCCGAGTGAAGTTGGTAATATCTGGAAAGGAATTCTGGCAATTAGCAAAACGATGCTGATTGTTTTGAAGTTTTGTCTACTGAGTAGATATCATGAGCATGTTTTCACGTCTACCATTTTCAGTGCTGGTTTAAAAATATACTCCATTTGTTTAAGCATTTCACTGCCAGCTGGGTAGAATTCCTTTTACAAAGACCCAACTGAATGGATTGGAGAGGACTCTTTATTTATCTATGATTTCAGCTCCACCTGTTTACCATTTTCTTGTTAAAAGGAATTAGTGAGTGTTGGGTATGTGGCTATGAAGCAATTGAACAAATCTCCACTGCAACTATAATACAAATCCATCTTCAATCCCAGAGCAAATTGTTCTCATTTTGGGAGGGGAAAGGTATTTTCTCAGCTAAAAACAAAAATTAACAAATATTTTGCAGAAGGTGAACTCTAGGGTCCCAACCAAATCCTGAACAAATTAGAGTGAAGCAGAAACAGCTGTCGGGTAAAATGCACATCCGAAGAGTAGGTTCTGGGCTGTCAGGCCAGACTGCTTGGAGCTGGACCGTCCCAGCTTTACCACTTCTTAGCACCTTGGCAAAGAGTGGGAAATGTGGAAAGCGGGATGCAAGCTCAAGAAAAACAACAGGAACTCCAAGTGCTCTTTGCTGTGGGACCTAAGGGTTTCCATGTGGTTTTTTCTCCTTTTCCTCTGGGAAATGGCCTAGGACAATGAGGGAGACTTGCTTCTGTGACAGGGGTACTTGAAGCTGTGACTGAGCTGTGAACACTCAGCAAGCATCTCAGGCAAATTTTTATCTCTTTGCAAGTGCTCCCCACCCCAAACAGGGTTTAGCAAGGTGAGCTTGTGACCTTCTCCTGCAAAGGTTAAATTTTGTGTAACAATGAGAGAAACATCTGCATTTTATCCACTCATAATTTAAGTCAAGAGATACGGAATGACTTAGAAAGATCGAAACGCAAGCTTGATCATTTTCAAATTCCAAATTAGCTTTTCGTCCACATAGAACTGTCATGCTTGAGTCCAGGAAAGGTGTTAAATTTTTTCAGGACATCCTATGTTTAGATATGCTAAGGAATCGTAAAGTGATTCGGTGCAATTCCTCTCCTCTACCTTTGTGCTCATTTTTCTTGTTAAATGTGTTAGAGCATGCCTGGGGACCCATAAGAAAAGCACACCACTTTCCACCCAAGTTCCAAACCAATTAGAAATTAGAACAAAAAGAGTGAACATTTTAAAGCCAAATAGAACCTTCGTAATGGGTAAATCTGATATGGTTCAATTTGGCTTATTTCTTGGGGCGTTTGGGCTTTTAAACACTGAACTAGAATTAGAAGGACTCAGGGCACCTCCTCCTCAGGTGGTACCAGCCAATACCGCAGGCTTTCTGCGCTGGCGGCCCGCTATGGCCGCTCACCATGAGTCCAGGGGGAATCAAGAACATGTGCTCTCGGTGGCATTCGAGCCCCCAACATCATTATAGTATGGTTTGTCTTTTTATGTATAGTTAATTTTTCCATTTATAATGCATACAAAGTGTGAAGCAAATGACAAAGATATAAAATGAAAAGAAAGACTTTCCCTCATTTATCTACCCTTCCCCGCTTCTCACCCTCAAGAGGCAAACAACTTTTAAATCGTTTCTAAGTTCCCCGGTTGCTGTCATTATAATTTTAAATGACACACTTCTATTTCTACTTCTAAACTGCCTTTAAACAGTATATACGACTCTCTTTTATAAAGATGAGGGATTTGGCGTAGTCACACTACCTTCCACCTCCTCTCTCTTCCCTTTACCTTCTCTTTTTATACGCATTTTTTTCATCTTTACTTCTCTTACAGGAGGGAGCCTAGTTAAAAGTGAACTCCTAGAGTTTGAAGTCCACTTTATCACGTATTTATTTATTAGCTATGTAATCTTGAAAAAGATATTTTTGCCTATCAAGAC
Source organism: Mormoops blainvillei (assembly GCA_004026545.1). NCBI lineage: Eukaryota > Metazoa > Chordata > Mammalia > Chiroptera > Mormoopidae > Mormoops > Mormoops blainvillei. The sequence continues at coordinate 5,702 of PVJD01002844.1, read as the reverse complement.
TTCAAAATACTCATTTCTAATTGGAGATAATAATGGCATAATGGGGTGCAGAGTGGGGGTTCCCCCCAAATAGGAGAAAATCCACAAATCTTGGTTGGGGGAAGGGGGCAGTGGGTGATACTTTGCATAAAAATGGCAAAAGCTGTGCTACCACCCCGGCAAAAAGCAAAAGGCAAAAGGCGGATGTGACTTTAAGAGCATATAGTGACTGGTGACATAGCCAGGGGAGGCGGATGCCCACCCTGGATGCTCCTGTGTCATGGGGAACTCTTGCCCTGACTAAAGATGGCAGCTTAAAGAAGGTAAAAGATACAGGGAAACTGGCAAAAGTAGCACATCATAGGAGGGGCCAAATATGAGGTCACATAGGAAGTTCTGGGCCAAGCATTTAAAATAAGGGTGGGCTGAAAGAGAAGGGGATTCCACCATGCAGGCTGGCGTAGTGAGGAAGAAGCCATGCGGGCTGAGAGAGAGGAAGTAGCCATGTAGGAGGAAAGGGCATAAGGAGAGAGCTGATGGAGCTATGCAGGGACCTGCCTAACCAAGCATGGATTCGTGGGAGATGCTTGAACTGAACTGTGACCAGGAGTGCTGAGCCTCAGACTTCTGCTTCTCTGAAGGACGTACGGAGAAGCCATTCTCTTGGGACATGTGCTCGCCTGGGCTCTACCATGATCCAGTGTAACATGCACATGTTTCCCTGAACCATCACATGGAGGCTGAGGACAAAGTACCCCAGATCCTGAAGGACAGAGCTGCCATGAGAGGATGGCAACTCTGAAACCCACAAAAACATACTCCAGAGGGGCTGGTAACCTGTTTGCATGACCAACTTAAGAACAGATAAGGGTATGGGGAACTTCTGGGCATGGTTTTGGCTTATAGACTGGTGGGGAGGAGGGGAAGTGCTGGGTCCCATGGGAGAGCAGGGTTCTGAGCAGGGGTGCTCTCAGGCCCCCCACCCCCAGGTTAGAATCTTGTTTCCTTCGACACTAATTGTTGGGTCATGCATCAAGGTGCCACATGGACGAGCCCCAGTTTGCTTGGTTACAGTGGTACCTCCTTCATAAATAACCATGTGGACTAAATTGGTCAATCCATATAACGTGTCTAGCACTGTGCCTAATAGTCAGAAAACCCTGAACAAATGTTACATATGGTTTTGTGACAATAACATATTTTTGTCGGGAGCTTGATTCTAAAATCAAACAAACAGAATCCATAATATTATGATTATTTAAATCTTTTTCATGGTAGAATCAAATAGCATGATTGCACTCAGAAAAACATGTAAGTTTTTTAATCACTAAAACTTTGTCCTTTAAGAAAGATGCTTCCAAATGTCAGTGTTTAATAGATCGTAATCTCTTTAGGTTTCCATATTTCTTCTGGTCATCCTAATTTCTTTATATCTCTTGGATTGAGAAATGCTATAGTACTGTTTTTCAGCTTACAGATTCTACTGCATATGTGTCCTCATGCAAATTACTTAGTCTTTCTATGCCTTATTTTTTTCATCATCAGAGAGGGATAATAAAAGCATCTTCTTCCGAGTGTTATTATGAATGACCAGTAAAATACTGCTTGCACAGCCCACAGAAAAGCGCCTGACACCCTATTATTATTTTGCTGTTGTTTTCGCTTTTAATTTTGCTAGAGTGCTTTATTATTTTATTTATTCTTACAAAATATTGGGGACACTTAAGGTTCTGGGTTTGCTTATACAAAATGTATTTTATTTTTTTCTCCCCCTTTAATAAGTGGGTGCTTATAAAATTACAAATCCAATGTGGGAATTTGGATGTTGTATTTTCAATAATGGTCAGATAGCTTGTTGCAGACCGGCTCTCTCACCAAGGGGAAAAATTCCCGTGTAGGCACTGGAAATCTGGTGAGGCAGCCAGGACTGCCTGGTTGGGAAAGAACCCAGAAAGAAGTAGGTGCATTGAGGTGAACCCAAAATTTTGTATTTTTTTCCCACTCAAGATATTTGCTGTTCTTGGCATGTGGCCAAAACCCCCCAAAATTGAGCAGGAAGCGGCAGCTAATCAAGCAGAACACTTGGCAGTCTCCTGGGGCGGAGGAGATAAAAATAGGGTTCAGTCTGGCAGGTAAATGGGCCCTTGGTAAAAGCCTCATACTTCCAGCTAGGACCCTGAAGGGGTCCACACTGGGAGTCAAGGCAAACTGGAATTGAATCATCGCTCACAAAAGGATGGATTGGAGCTTTGTCAATCCCCGACTGGTTTATGGTGATCTGCGCCTGCTCTAAATGCCTACCAGAGACTAAAACTCTCTCCTTACTGGAGGAAGATGAATCAGTCAAACCTCAAGTTATTTTTACACTTTTCATTCATAATGTCTAACATTTAATACAAATAACCAAGCATTTCAGGAAATAGGACCAAAGGACAAAAATCAAGAAGAAACACAGGCAATAGAATCAGATCAACAGGCGACCCATTTATTACTTGACATTTACTTTAAAATGACTATGATTATTATGTTAAAAACAAACCAAAACAAAACAAATCATGTCAACAGTAAGAATTTTACCAGGGACCCAGGGTATATAAAATAATCTAATGGAAATTCAAGTACTGAAAATTACATAAAAGAGAATTAAGAACTGAAAGTACAATTTTAATAGCAGATTAATCACAGCAGAAGAGAAGTAAATGAAAACATAGATTACTGTCAAATATCCAAACTCATACACACCGAGAAGAATTACATAAGCTAGATTAAAACACATTAAAATGTATGGGGCTTGGTGAAAATATCTGACATAAGATACACTTGAAGTCCTTGGAGAAGAGGGAAAAGGATTATGGTAGGTAACAGATTTGAAGAGAAACTGATCAAGAACCTCCCAAACTAATGAAAACCATTAGGCACAGAATTCAAGAAAAATTGCAAACCCTAAATTGGATAAATAATTTTTAAATGCCTACGTATAGCATCATAAAACTACTTAAAAGACAAAAAGAAAATCTTAAAAGCAAACAAGAAAATGACATTTTTTACCTTGAAATGAGCAAAATATAAGACTAACAGCGAAATTCTCATCAGAAATGAGGGGAACCAGAGACAGCAAATTGTCATCTTTAAAATTCTTGAAGAAAATAACGGAACACCTAAAATTCTGTATTCAACTAAATGTACATCACAGATGAAGGCAAAATAAGAAAATTAGAAAGAGAATCTGTTGTCAACAGAGCTACACTAACAGAAATGATCAGAGCACCAATGGTCAGATTATTGATTTAAAGCCAAATATATAAGAAATTATTCTAACTCACAAAGGATGTTCAGCGTGAATAATAAACTGTCCATTGTTGTTTTAAGCCTATGACACATGAGGATTCTGGGTATAGAGTAACCAGACTATACTGACTCTGCTGGACTGATTCAAGTTCCCCCCCATTTCCTTCATTTTTCTTTCTACTGTTTGTAAGTTACTCAATGTCTACCTGCGCTTTTAGTGGTTACTCTAGTTATTTTTTTTTAGGATACATAATTAACAAATTCAAAGTATTTTGAACAGATTTTCAAATTTTAATGTATATTCAGACCTCCCGAGGGTCTTGTTAAAATGCAGATTAGGATGCAGGAAGCCCTAGGGGGCCTGAGATTCCACATCTCACGCGAAGCCCCTGGGTGCTGCCAGCGTCACTGGTGCCTGGGCCACACTCTGGGTGGGACGAGGCCTCCAGATTTAGCTTGGCCGGCCTCACCTTCAAACGTATATGTTACTCGTTGTCCTATGTTTTAGCTTTGTTTATCCACAGATTAAACTTCAAAATATTCACATGGTTATTTATTTAGATTAACTCACTTGCCAATTTCTTTGCTTACCATTCCTTCTTGTATCTCATTTACTTCTTGTGGAAATTCCTTCAGTAAAGGTAAATGTGTGATAAATTCCACTTCTCATCCTGCAAAAGATGTTTTTGTTTTACTCTCCTTCTAGAAAATAATTTTATGGAGCGGAGCATTCCAGAACATTGCCTTGTTTTCTAATCTCCCTACTTATTAACGTGAAAAGAAGCCATCTGTCTTACTGATTCTTAAGGCTAATTGACTTTGATGTTCATAGTTTATGCTACATCTTTTTGTGAAGTTATTTTTTATGTATTCTTTTTGGAATACACTGGGCTTTTTGAACCTGAGAATTGGTGTCCTTTAACGGGGCTGGAAAATTCTCAGACACAGTGTCAATAAACATTGATTTATTCTCCTTGTGTTTTTTTTCTGTAGGGCTACTTGTTGCCCCCTCACTCCGTGCTCTGACTCAGTTTCTCTTTAGTATTTTTTAATCTCTCCTCCTTCCTGATTTGCATCTTTATATTACCTTTTTTGCACCTACATTCTGGGTTACTACTTCTCATCAGCTTTCATCTTCTATTTAATCTATCCATTTAATTTTTCATTTTAATTATTATAGTTTTTATTTCTAGTATTTTATTTGCCTCTTTTAAAAGTATTCTTACATTTAAAACTATCATTTATTTTTGTTTATATTTTCATGTTCCTCCTTTTTTTCAAACAAAGAAAGTATAGTTATAATCTCTATATAGTTGTATCTAGAATATATAATTATATATACAGTATATGATATATTTAGGAAATTGATTCTCCTGTATTTAATTCAAGGTTCCTTGTCTCTTTGTGTTTTTCTTTTTCCCAGTGAGTTGTTCATTTTCTTTGGAACTTTATCTGTGGGCATTCTCTGAGGCCTGGGTTGAATTAGTTTTCCTCCAGAAATGATTTGTGTTTGCTTCTGCCAGTTTCCTGGGGGCACCACTGACCTAGGACCACTTTAAATTAAATTGTCCATTTAAGATTTTTCAGACCTCACAAGTGGCATAAATTTGGATGGCAAACCTGTGAAGGGTCTGTTGTGGTTATAAAATCTCAGGGGAGTTTTTTCTCTCCACTAGTGCCAAGGTAGAGACTGATAGATTCCCTGATCTTCTGTTTTTGGCCATGAGTTTATTTCTCATTCAACCTTCTGCAAAGGCGGTAGCCTACTGGGATTTTAGCTTTATGCAGGGATCTCCTGGTAGACTACCCACCTAGGAATAGGCCCTCCCCATTTCATCCTACCCCTCCAGCCCTGTACAGCCTTTATGATGGCATTTCAAGCCACGTAGGATGAAAGAACTCTTTGTATTCTGGAAGTTGAACAAGTTTGTCTTCCTTCTTCTCTTCCTTCAAGTACCTTGGGCAATCTGAAGTGGGCAGGTAAGGGAGGTCAATTGTATGTTGAGAACCCTCGGACTCTTTCTACCTATTCCCATTCATATCACACTACTGTATGCTTCCGACCCAAGACCATTGTGGGAACACTACAACATGGTGACATTTATTTCAGTCTGTTCTTAATTATATTAAAACTCCCAGTAAAATGGGGTAACATCTGTGTGTTTTGCCTCAAACTTCCTGCATAGTTCATACCTACTTCTTTGCATGTAGCAGCTTCTCATTGAATGTCTAATGAGATATTCACCTAACAACATTAATGCCAACATTATGACTACTCTGTTCATTAAAATGTGAAAATAAATGAGCGGGAGTTTTGCATTTAGCAAATAATAGGTATTTGTTAGCTTGATCTTTTCTGTATATGGGGGCCTCCGATTCTGGAGAAATTTGATTTCTCCAATTCTGGAGTTTCATAACCATGTGTTTTAGAATAT